>JANTPZ010122254.1:0-17419 GCA_025593235.1 Vachellia pachyceras | reverse complement strand
TGGGTGACTTGAGGATCCTGACCCAGCAAGATAAAGAGGGGCGAGATGTGGAGCCATAGAAGTGAAATTGGGATGGAAACGAGAAGGAGGAGGAGGAGAGTTCTGTGAAAGGTTTGGACGAGGAGAGGCCATTGTTTGGCGCCAAAAGCTTGGGAACAGATAGGATCCATGCCCATAGTCAGACCCTTGAGCACAGAGTGGGCAGTGATGTTGGCGAAGCCAAGTCCGAGAGAGCCACCGGCAAGTTCAACCTTGCCTTGCCGTCCCAAGAAGACGATGGAGATGGCGGAGCGAGAGTACATGACGAGACTTGTCACTATTATGGGGCTCACCGTCTTCGCCAGCCATCCCAACTCTTCTTTCACCTGCATGCATGCATTTCATTGATCTCACATTATAACAATATGATTTGGAAACTGAAAGGGAAGAATTTGCCCTAGATCACAATGTATCAAAGTGGACTTCTGCATATATATATATATATATAGAGAGAGAGAGAGAGGGAGGGACCCGTCGCCACCTGAAAATACGGCAATTACAGTATTTACAATTATACATGCATATATAAGAGCTTCCGTCTTAAATGTGTATATGTTTTCTTAGTTCCTTCAATAGTATATTGGAAATTAGTTAATCACAAGTTTGTATTGTTTAAATAGAACAATTCATAAACACGGAAAGAAGGAACGAAAGAAAGGGGTAACTTGCTGAGCAAATATATACAGAGCAGCATGCGAAAGATCAGAAGGAAAGAGAGATGAGAACCTGAGAGAGAGAAATGCATTGAAGTGGAATGAATGTAGGAGTGCCAGAACCAGAACTGCTTCTGGCAGCTTCGAAATCACATTCTTGATTATCAGGAAAATCTAAAACCACAGTATCCGCGTCCACCTTCGAAATCACAGACTGGCCAGTTCTGATGATTCCTCGAGATTCAGAACCGGTGCACCTGACGTATGTTTTCAGATTCTTCTGTAATTTTAAAGAGAAATCAAATTAAAAGCACGATCATCAGTTTCAACAACGGAAAATATGCAAGAAAACGAAACAAGCACTTCCTTTCCCATCCCCCAAAGAAAACATAATACTGATCGATGATCCGAGTATCATCAAGATGTGAGAGACTTGTAATCTTCGATACTCACACATGCATGCATGTACGGTTGCTAAATGGAAGGAAAGATTGATTACCATCGCTGAGAGATTAATGATGTATGGGACATATACGGCATTGCAAGTTTAACTGCAGAAAGAAGATGGGAGGTGCAGCAGAGGGGTTTGGACTTTGGAACTTGCAAACAGCGCCACAGAACCAAAAACTATATAATCACCACATATCACATACGTTTGTCATTAATTTATTCATTGTCTTTTGCTTAAAATATTATACCATTCGCTGTTGTGGGTGACCACTCCACCTTTATCATTTGCTCTATCCACGGTTTCCTTTCCCCTTTTCTTCTGGTCCTTTTTGTTTAACTTAATCTCACGCCAGGAAAAAAGAGCAATCCTAATAAAACTATGAAGATTAATTAGCGTAATTAATAAAACCCAGGGATATATGGTCAAGTTTTTGACAGTAACTAGATATAAATTAATGGTATGAAAGTCGTTATAAATGTATTTTAAGAAATCTGCATTAATTTTAACAATTTGTTTGTAATTAAATGGTCATTGCGCGCTTATTGCTTGTTACGTTTTCTCTTACATCTTCCCTCTCACCTAAAATCATTCCTATATCCCATGAACATAATGATTCTTTTATTTAATTTCAAGCATATTCTTTACAATTACCTTCAGGCTAAGGTTGCCCCATGGAATTAGCATGATGATATAGAAAAACATCTTCCATAACTCTGTTAGAGTGTGTGTGAATTACCCTTTAACTACTTAGGGCTGCATTTGACTAAAATTAAAACTTTGAACTTGCAGGTTTCCTTAATTAAATCTCAAGTGGGGTCTGTAAGTATTTGCTTATATAAATGCAATTAATCTAATACACGAAAAGCAGCAAATTAAAATCCTCAAGAGGGAAGACTTGGGTGAATTAATTAGAGGGTGCTTGTCAATATTCTATATAATCACTTCCAGAAGCACTTCCATTGTTTCACACAAACTGAGATAAAATTTCTCTCAATTATTTATCTCGGATTGCGTAGAATCACTTTCTAAAAGTTAATCCAAACAACCCTTAATAAGAAATTAAATTTACCTACTGAGAGGATTTCGAATAAAATTGAAGGTAATAATGCAATTATTAAGCCTTAGCTCCTTCATTGGTGGATAAAATTCAATAATTTAAGGTGACTGCTCTTTGGAGACGTATCGATATATATATATATATATATATGAAGTTCGTGTATGTATATATTTGAAATAATTAATTAGCTATACGTATGTTGATTACTTGGAAAATATTCATTCATTTCAAATACGTATAGCCTATCTATTTGGATAGACAACAGAATATTGAACAATAATTTTATCCTCAGCGTTGCACATTATTCTTAGAAGATAGAAATTTTGGAATTAAAGCAACCACCAGCTGGTGATGGTGCATAAATGCGTGCAAGTTAAAGTGCATGTTTGAGAATAACTTCTTTCCAACGGTATACACAAGTCAAGATAAAACTATATCGAAATTTTTAAAAACCATCTCGAAATTCATAAAAACTATATCAAAATCTGTAAATTCTTCTTTCTCCTGAAGGATTTCTAAATACACCCAAAGTCAGTCTTCGTGTGGCCGGATTTTGGCGGAACCGAATCTTTTTTGTCCGTAAGAGGGCACGTTTTGTAATATAAAATCTACCTCAAGAAGCTACAAACGATAATTTAAATCTGGAAAAAGAAAACCAAAAGTCCAAAAAGTCCCAACCAAACTACATAGGAAGCTCACTCCAGCACAAAAAGCAGATCCCGAGATTCTCTCGGACAAACAACCTGATTATGCATATTAATTATTTATTTCAAAAAAAGTTAATTATATTCGTTATCAAGGCCTTTATATGTATAAATGCATACGCAATTAACGGTAACATCTCTTCCAGTTTAATGATAACATAATCCATCCTTGATTCGTTGTTTCTGCATATGGGGAAAAAACCTTAATTAGCTATCGATCTTTAATTTCATCCGTTTGAGAGTTATATGTATCACAAAAATCTGTCTCAGATTTTGCCAATTGAAAGAAGGAAAAGATGAAACGACTCTTGGTCGCTTCCAAAAGTCAACAATTAAGGTTTTTTTTTTTTGGGTTCTCAGCATAATTATTGTTTGCGAGTGAGCTGAAGAGGATAATGATGAGCTAGATCGTCGCCTTACGCGGTGAAGCGCCAGGCATGATAATTAATTAACAAGTGATTATATATAAGATTAAACGCATATAAGAAAAGAAATATCAATTAATTAATGCAAGTGTATTTATTATTAATTTAAATACCCCCGAACATCAATTCTCTTGCACAGCGAGGGAAGACGACGAAGTGACACAGGTTTTTTTTTTTTGGTGAAAGAAGTGACACAGGTTTATCTACACGTGTTGTTGATTCAAGCAAGCTAGTGTGCTTGAGCTGGGTAATGCACTAAAAATTAATGGAATTGATTAGAATGCTAATCAAAAGTGATGAGCTTCTCCAATCCGTTAAATCTAGACCATCCAGATCTACTTTCATGAGCACTCTAATCAAATCCAAATTAATATGGTTGAAGTCGACGAAAAGCTCTTGCTTTTACTGATAGAGTGGCTGTACAAAACTGAGGAGAATCACATGATGATCCCATGCGAGCTTAATGTCTGCTAGGCTGTTGGTCTCCTCCATGTAACTTCTGAGCTTAGTGTTTATTATATTCTCTAATAACACTGAAACATGTCAGGTAAAAAAATATTAGTGACACATAATTATTTTACAAGCTAGATCTGCAAAACTAAGGAGCATCACGTGATGTCCCATATGATGATGGATGGGTGCAACATTAATATGCCTGATTTTCTTCGTGTCAAAAGGGCCAGCCATTTGCCCATTTTTATATTATCGATGGAAATGGATTTTTGTAGTTATAGAAAAGCATTCTACGGCAGCAATAAGAAATAAAAAAGAAATTAGGAATTAGGTATGAATAGAACAAAAGAGCGGGGGCCATTTTCCGAATCACAAGCTCTGATTTTAGCCTTAATTATATTCTCCAATACTGAAACATGATTATTTAATTAATAAGATGCTGAGCATCTGAAAGGTACAGATAAGTGTCCAATGTGTATGAAGCAGGGGTGCATGAGAGAAAAGGGTTCTATATATTTTGGCTAACATGCTTCCTCTGATCCTATAATAATAGTATATGCATTTCTTGTATTCATCATAATGTATACTCACAGAGTATTTACGCATAAGCAGGAGTATATTTTGCCACGAATAAGAATCAGAATTGATTGGAACCACTTTGAACGTGCCTATATCCTCCCCCCACCACCACCACTTATTAGATACTATGTGGAAGATTAATTATTTATTCTGAACTTACAACACAATCAGTGAAACTGTCATCATCAAATCGACGTCTTTTAAGAGTTGCAACATTATGGCTATCAACGCGATTAGCTTAGCTTATTGGCTTTTTCACCGTAGTACATATAAGAACACCCTTTTGGTGTTCATATATATATAGGTAACTAGAATAGGACAGCATTATCATGATGACGACTTCAAATATTTCCACCTATGCAGCATAATTACTTCAGTTCATTGACTTATTGGAGTACACCTACATGTTAATTAACGAGGAAGTTCTCTCTCTCTCAATGAGATCCATATGGTTAATTTTTAATTGCATCGCAAAACTTCAATTATATGATGAAACGAAAACCAAATGATGGTTGCTTATGCTTATAGGGTTGCTTTAGCTAAATAGCTAGCCCCTCCCTATATAACATGTGTGGCATCTGTTGGACAAACTCATCAATTTAAGTACCCTATATTTTGCCCCTTAGGACGACAACATAAATACTATCCATATAGGGGCATTTTTCTTTCACAAACGTAGGCTTTAGTAAATAATAACTACTTGATTCACGCAAAACCATATATATATATATGGCTCTAACCTGACACTGCTTAATTATTGCGTCAATGTTTCCCAACATGACTTGGATACATTAAAAGGATGCCATAACACAGCTATTTACCTTAGTGACATTCTGAACAAATCAAAATGCGTCCAAACTCAACGCGCAAGCTAGCTACACGATCTCAAATTGTTCTTGTGCCTCTAATTATTGGGAGGGCCAGCACTAGGGCCTAGGTTATCAAGGATTAAACCCACCCTTTGATAAAGTTTGTGTGACCAACTGGGTGGTCACAGCTTCTGTGCCGCCCCTTTGATCAGTGAGAATCTTTTTCATGTCGTATCATCTTTTAATGGCTTTTTATTATAATGCATCACTGCACTAAATTTGCTGGTAATGTTAAATAATATTTTTCTGTTCACAAACCATACCACCGTATATACATACCCTTATAAACACCAGCAACCGTATGCCACTGATATTATTAAAAATGAATAAAGTGCGTATTTTTTTGGGAAATTTATTGGGAGGTCCCAAATAAGGAACTTATTTAATGAATGGTCCCAATTTTTAAAATATTTATCAAAAGGTCCCATTGACAACATGAAGTCCTATACATTGACAACATCATGCGCTGTATTGACAACACCTCATGTTGTCAATGGGACCTTTTGATAAATATTTTAAAAATTGGGACCATTCAATTAATAAGTTCCTTATTTGGGACCTCTCAATAAATTTCTCTATTTTTTCCATGCCATAAAATAGTAACGATATGATTTTCTTGAAAAGCTCCAAATAATTGGCGGTGAATGCTACATGTTCTACTATAGTGTTTCAGATAGCTATATTTGTTGACAAATTCATTAAGAACCTTAACATATGTGTGTGTGCGCATTTGATTATGAGTTAGCAGACGGGATCGTTGTTAAAGTAAGGTTTTGGCCGGTGTCTTCAGATGCATGCGTGGGTATAGATAAATACATATGTGTGTGCTTTGCAATGACTTTTTCATTTTGGGGAGGGGGGGCATATGCACCCACACAGTTATTAAAGCTAATTAAAGTGCAGTTAATGCTGTACGAAAGAAACTAAATTATGGATGTTGGACCAACCGCAACTTGGGTATATGCTAAAGCTACAGGTTTTTTAGGCTCTCTCAATTGGTATTCGTTGTGAGCTCTCTCCATGGTGATACCTATCCATCAAAAGAAAGATTTTGGTCGGTTCCCTTTAACCATTAAACATATTAAAAGGGTTAAGAGTCGTTTTGTGTCATTAAATATATTTTGTCAGTTAGGGATAGCATGAAAGACCATCTCTTACATAAGATTAATCTTTCAAATTAAATAATTAATGAATGATGTAGCCCCTATATATAACCATAACCCTTACTTCCATTCCACCATTAAAACTTTACTCATGTTTAAAGCAAGCGGAACACAAGCAGGTGACAAACACAGAATGTAAACTGAGTTAACTATCTTGTTTGGGTGGCAAGACAGAGCATCTTATAAATTAACGCTTTGGAAATTCAAGCTACCTTGGTAACTATATATATGTAGATATGTGAATTCATTCAGGTAGAAAACCCACAAGACGTTATGAATGAGAGAGGCATATCGCGTATATTGCTTGAAATAGGAGAAATAAGTTATATTGCTGATTACTTGTGAGTAGAAAAATGTATTAAAAGTCTTTATATTTTATATAGATCGATGATTCATTTACCTTTCAGTCCCAATTATAGTGATGAGTGTTTGTGATGTGTTGGGGGGGGGGGAATGGAAGCAACCATTTTGCATTTGCAGATCCATAGTAGAGTGCATATAAATGGGGGAGGGCGTGGGAATGATATAATAATATGGATTGACGCCAGCCAGCTGATTGAGGGAAAAAAATAATAAAAAGAAGACGTTAGTCTCGTATGATGTCACCGATGCCGTCATACAACATTCGAAAGTTACAAGGAATCTGAATGGGGACCAACCAGATATCCAATGGCCATCGACTCATTTTCTATATTCTGTAATAGTATGTCCATATTTGACTGGGAAGCCTGTGCCTGTCAGTCTTTTATGTATATAGATATATAAATATAAATATAACCAATAGGGTTAAATTGGGGGAGTTGATATGAGGAGATTAAGGTTGCCCGGAGATTGTAGAACAACACCTGTCCAAATCAAAGGCAGCAGGCAGGAGCTTGTCACCGTAGTGCTTCTTCGACTCTCTTATATTAATCATACTGTGACTCTTATATTAATAATGTCAGGCTTTTTTAAGAGCATGTTTGTTTTGTTTGGCTTTGACTGTTAGTGCGTACTTAATTTGATTAATAAAAGTAATTTCTTTTAAATGGACAGGACTGCAACATGACAGGCTTTTAAAGGTAATTTCTATTTACAACTAATCACATATGCAAATATATGTAGACACAGGCATATGCATACATATATGTTATGTTTTCATGGGGGAAAACAGCTAGCCAGTGCTGAAGTCACATTACTTTAGCAGTCAGTGAGCCTAATTAAAATTGATAAATACTTTAAGTACTATTCATAAGCATCCCATCAAATCAGATCAATCGGTTAAAACTTGTGGCTCACTCAGACAAGTCAGAAAAAACCATACACCAAATTGATTTTGTTGTACCTTACAAATGAGGTCAGGTAACAATTATTGGTCAACCTTCATTATTGGCTCTGTTTGTTTTGCCCGTTGGTACAACGTGTGCGCTTACCGAGACACTTTTTCTCTCACATAAATTGTTTCGGAATCTGTATCCGTTTTCCCAACGGGTTATCCAAATGGAGCCTAGTTGCTCTAACGAAAGAGCAACCGTAAGCTGCTTTTTGCAGAAGCCTAAGGATGGAGGCATGTATCCAATTAATCCCGGGCCAGAGATGATTGCAATACGTAAATTTTATAGTATATATGATAATAATGGAAGAGCATGATTAATAACCATCCCTAAACCGATCAAAATGGTGATTCAAAAGTTAATGGGTCAGACCAAAATCAACTTGAAGTTAAATCGGTCATATTAAAATAATAACATTTAAGTGAGAGCATTAAAATACAACAATTTTAATAATCTTTAATTTTATAATATTCATTACAATATTTCAGTTACCATAAATAATAACCATTGATAATCAAAAGCATGATTAAATTCATTCATATTTGTAAGTTTTGTTCTTAAGAGTTTCTTTAAGTTTTATGCAACCTATAGCATTCTAATAATAAATAAATCCAGGGTTTTAGAGAGATGCATAAATTCTATGAACAAATTTACAGAATAAAAAAAGGAAATGATAACTTTCATATTTCATAACTAAACAGAAAAATTCACAATACTATAAAATTTGCACAAACACATAAGATTTCTCATATATAAATATATCAACATGTGAGAGCACAAATGATAGAAATCACCAAAAAAAGAAAAAGATTCAACAGAAGTCATTGATTTCCTTAGATCACGTTTGGTACCATTGAATTGGAGGCATGGATATGGAAATGAAATTGATTTCCATATCCATGCATGTTTGGTACCATGGAATTGGCTTCCACATGGAAGCCAATTCTACCAAAACCATGGATTTATAATTTCATCTTAAAAGCTTGGATCTATAAATTCATGGAGATAATTCTATCTAAAGAATTTTTAATTTGATTTAGGTAGTTTTAAAAGTTAAAAAAAAAAGATTTTTTAATTTAGAAGGGCTTTTAGGTCTTTTTATCTAAAAATCATATTTCATTTCCATAACACACCAAACATACTTTTAAACCTCATTTCTATTTCCACATCCACATCCATTTCCATATCTATATCCATCGAAATGAATTCTATGTACCAAATGAGGCATTAGCTTGATACCATTGTAAGTTTTTGGGTGTACTTGTAAATTGATTGAATATCTCTGGATACCCACGTTGATTAAAATGTTCAGCAGAAGTCATGGATTTTCTTTCCTTGATACTACGGTAAGTCATGGATTAAAAAGCATGCTTAATCGTCGTTGGCCAAATGTATATTTCTCCTCTGTGTCAGCTCCATTACTATAAAGAAAGAAGCCACACTTTCACCTCTCGAACTTGACTAAAGTTTCCTCTCCCACTAATTTCTTTGATCCAACACCCACAACTGTCATCAAAAGTGGTCGTTAGAGTTAGGCCACAGCCACCTAATTTCAACTAATGCCCTCCTCATCCTCCATCACAACAACCTCGACTACCCAAAAAGAGACAATAAATCAATTGGCCCAAATATCACTTCAACCCGTTGAGGCCTCCGATAACCAACTTCATGAGCCCAAACAACCAACTTGTCCAACAAGCTCGTCATGCATGATTAAGCATAGCATGCTTTGTTTTTCGGCCAACGATGATTAAGCATGCTTTTAAGTTTTAATCATCCAAGTTCAAGTTTTCTTATCTTTTCACTTGGCCAGTACATATTTATTAGTAACGTTAACTCGTATGCAAAGATTAAAGGTGCACGTAATATTTATCAATCAAAGTATACATAGTTAGCTTTTCTCCAACTAATTAATCTTTTTTATCAAACATATTGTTTCTAGCTATCGGCCGCCCAATATCTGAATTCAAGCATTAGCATTTTCTAGCTTTTAAATAAAGCATTAATTTTAATTCGTGATTGCTGAGATCAAGATCTGCAATGTCAGTGCCATTTTTATTCTGATGGCCAAGTAGCTCAACCGACGGCTAATTCTCAAGAAACAGGCTAGCTCAAACTGAAGGTTGATGGATGGGTTTCAAGCTTAGGGCGAAGTGGCTGTGATGGTGCTGTCCAAGGGGAGGATGATCGATAGATATGTGCCTATAGCTGTAAACTTACCACAGTCCCTCCAGCTATGGTAGGAATTATTACTATGATTCAAGGCATGCACTTGCGTTGAAATTGTGGTTACCAAAGATGAAGAATGATTGTGTTGAGCCTTTTAATTTAGTACCATGAGTTGTGAAATATCCCATTCTTATAAAGATACTGTGGGTAAAGTTCGTTTTTTAATTTCTAGAAGTTGGACTGTTAGCATGCTTAATCTTATTAGAGATAGGAATATTAAATGATATCATCTTGCCAAAATGGCTCATCATGTAGAAGATAATTTTTGTCTTCTTAATCAACCACCACTTTGCTTTGAGGACATGGAGGTTGATTAAGGCTAGGGATTTTTTTTTTTGATGAATGGTTTTTGAATCTGCGACTTCCAGTATTAGTCTAAAAAAGGAAGTGAGGATGGACAAATAAGGAAGGAGGTAGAGGGGGCTGAAAGAAGCATGGAACAAGGGATGGAAGAAAGAAAATGGCGAGCATGTAAGACGAGGAATGATGGAGACGGTGAACATGCTGAAAAAGGAGCTTCCTGTAAGCTAATTACTTATACTGGACAGCCATGAAAGCTATTTACACCTCCCACGGGTCCCGCCTCCGCCAAAAGCTTCTTCTAAAAGTTCTTTCCTACTTCAACACTCCCATCCCACTTTCATCTTCCCTTCTTTTCCAGTCTTCCCTCTTTACCCCATAATGTCCATCGCCAGTTCCAACCACCTCCTACCGCTGCCTTCTCCCGTCCCCAGAGCCACAGGGTCTCGCTCCGCCGCCAATGACCGCCTCACCGACTACCTCGACAAGACAATCCATTGTCCCGAGCTGAGTCCTCCGGAGTCTCACTTCCCGGATATCTCGCACATGCTGGTGCCGGCGGAGATCGAGTACCGATCTCTCTCAGCGAGGATGGATGCGGTGGTGAGGTCGGCCAAGGAGTTCGGTGCATTTAGGATCAGAGGTCACGCATATCAGCGCAGGAATTGGGGGAAATGGAGGAAGAAGCCCAACAGGTGGTCACTCTGAATGCCGCGGATGTCATCCCCTGCGTTCGTTCCCGCAACGGTACATTGCAGTTCATGGCTTCCAAGTCTTTTGGCCTCCATTCCCATCCCAACTTCTGGTAACCTTCACATTTCTTTTCATGCTTTTAAACTTCATTTTATTTACATTGCAGTCTATGTGGTCATCCATCTTATCAGCAATTCTTCCAAAGCTAAATTCGCAGCTTTAGTTCTGAGAACACAAAATTTGCAAACTGTGAATATTGTCTTCTTTTGTAGAACTTGCATTGCTACTTTACTCTTCTATAATCTTCCGCAAACACTACAAACATAAAGTTGAAACTACTCCTATAATCTTCTATAATATTCAATTATCAACGTACCGTTGTGCGAAGCTAGCCGCAAGGTTCATAACTGTCAACAAAATGGTTCATTTTATCTCGTTTTGTGCATATTAATGTATTGCCACTCTAGTTGAGAACATCTAACAACAGCTCCTGGCACGTCGTCATTGTGTGGGCTGAGCATAAAACCATTGGAATTGGATTGTCAGTGAGACGGAGGCCGGAGCTCAATTACCTGTTTGGGTCCCTACCCCACGGACTCCACCAACTAAAATGTTGGCTCAATTTTATTTTATTTGTTTTTTGAAAAAATCTCTTAGCTTCCATAGTCCTTGCCTATATGGATTGTTGAACTGTAAATTGTCAAAATATTGTGACCTCGTGACGTAGTCGAAAGTAATACCAGCTGTTAAGAACCTAACAATGTACAAGTGTGTACATGTGGATTAGAAAGTCTTGGAGACGAAATTACAATCTTTCATACTCTTACATTGGCTTATCGTACCTAACAAACTCAAACTATTTGAGCCCCCTCCACTATGGGAAACTGTCTGACATCACTCCAACTGATGACATGATAAATGAACTGAAGTTATATATATATATGTATGTATGTATCTCTTTGTGTGTGTGTGGGGTAGCTAACATGGAATTCCTTATGCATGGAGGATTCCCATGGGGAGAGTGGCAAGCAGACTAGATAGCATAGTGGAGCAAGTGACTGGGGCTCTTCAAGAGTTGAAGCAGCGGATTCAAGACACGGAGTCAGTGATTAGCCTGTGCAGGCATCCCCATGGCAAGGACAATGAAACAGACGAGAGACGTGGCGATTATGCTCTGCGTTTCTACCTTCCGTTGCAGCAATGTATATTCTATGTCCAATCCGGAAGAGGCCCCTTATCATTTGATGCCGGGCCCGAGTCTATCGTCATCACCCTCGGCAAACAACTCCAGGTATGTGACTACTTCCCACCTTCTTTATATATTTCAGCTCCGACAAATGAATAAGCTAAGCAAGTGTTCTTTTGTTGTTAATACTTGATTGACCAATGATGTTAATTGCGTTGTGGATATACAGGGGTGGAGCCACGGGAAGTTTAGAAGTGTTGCGGCGGAAATGATATTCATGTCAGGTTTCCAGAGTAAGCAGGCCTCTTTGTCCGTAGAACTTAAGTTGTTCCATAGTTTGAAGATTTCTCACAAGACACTCTCCTTATCTGATCAGCTCCTAATTCTGCTATTCCTTTCATTTTTATGCAATCTCCTGTCACTTGTCTTTTCTTATTGATTCCCTATACACCACTAGCGGTTGCTGCATCTTATGGATTGTGTGGTCGGTCATGATCTCAGTTCACCAAGCTACGCCAGTTTTGCCCCTTCCGATTCATCTTGTGATGCACAGTTTGATTGAAATACAAAATTATAACTCTATTTCTTCTGATCGACCTGGAAACATGCAGAGTTATTTGTTGTATGCATGCACATTTCTTGTTTCGTATAAGAATGATCAAATATTTGTTAACACTGTCACAGTCATATATTGAGTGCTATTACTTATTAATACACTGGTTAATGATAATTATTTTGTTGCCCCGCGTACTCTGACGGACTTTCTTGTATTGAGATCAGAATGTTTTGGCGCTATTGTAATTGTGTCAATGCTATGTCGCCAAAATTTTTTTATATAATTTGCTTGATTATTGATTTATTTATCTTAATTTTCGACATAATCAATATATAAAGGAAGATCATCAAGGCCATGTCCCTGTGGGGAGAAGAAAAGGATTAGATTGTTAACATGAATGATATGTTTAATTAGATGGGCTCTTGCAGGGCCTCATGCTCTCTCTCTATATAACAAGTTGTTTCAATTACACTGCCGCTTAGAACCTGTTTTAAACTCTGCATTTTGAACTTTGACGAGCATTATATTGATTTATACAATTGGTTAAGGAAATCTTGAAATTACAGAATCCCAAATATATGAGGAATGGAGGACTGCGATATATGTGACACGTCTTCTTTCTACTCTCAAGTGTCCCCAAATGCTTATTATATAAGGGCTTGGACCATCTATCATTTCCTTCTACTTTTATCTGAACGACTCAGATTTAACTTGGGATTGTTTCTTTTTCAATGTTTGTCCACATTAACTTTTCATCAGCCTTGACACGTTTCAAATTTAAAATTGAAAGAAAGAGAGCAAATAGCAGGGGAACTCAGAACAACATTGAAACAGAACGGAAAACTTAAAATAACAAAAGAATTCAAAGGGGCGGAGTAATTAGGAAAGGGCTCACTCGTTTCACTCATTAAAAGACTGTGTTCGTTATTGTGAAGTAATTATAGAAACGGACTGTGTAATGTACGGATTTAAGTTTTGATTTCATAACAATAACATTAATTTGATAGGAAAAGGAAAATACAGAGTGAAGTCGATCGTAAAAGAAAAGAGAACAAAAGAGCAACCTCATCAGAAAGAACCTTATGGCGGATATGAAGTCAGAGGACTCATGATTCTAAAATGAGTAAATCAATTTAGACATATTAATGGGTATGACACTGTATGAAAACACTTGAACATTTAAAATTGTATGAGAAGAAAAGATGGGGTGAAAAATAACAAATGATAGTAAGCTAATAAGAGAATCGTGTCCTTCTTTTATTTTTTATTTTTTGACCAATAGATTCGTGCCAGTCGGACTGATAAGAAAACAGAGGAGAAAATATAAGCCAACAGGAAGATTCCACATGTGATCATAAAAAACAGAAGAGAAAGATTCTAAAGCATTACACAAATTTGATATATTACTATATATTGTGAATGAAGGAATGATTGAATTGATCCCCGCCCATCCCTTTCAATCAGCCAAGCACGCGCTGATTACGATTAATTATACCCACAAAAACTGAATTAATGGGGGCAACGTCACATAATAAATGAAGAGGAGCTCGTAAGCAAAAACTAATAATGGAGGTTGGGGAGTAATAATATAAGAAGAGGGTTCAATAATTGCATGTTTGTTTAATGCATTTTTAATTCATATATTGGCAATCACTTGTGTATAAAATATGAATGGGTTAAAGAGGACGTAAGGTTGCATGTGAGGTGAGACAAGAGTGAGAATTGAGAGGGTGTATATATGTACGTGGAGGAGAAATTAAAGCTTATGCGAAGCTTTCATATTTGTGTAACTTGATATATCGTTACCCAAATTCATTCTGGTTGTTTGGCCATTAGATGAAATTGGTATACTGGAATTTGTGACTGATGCTACTTTATTCACATTTGGCAATGATAGCAAGGCATGGCATGTTTAGGACGCAAGCTATTTGGTGCAGCCACAATCAAAATCAATTAAATTATGCGGTGGAGAAGCATCCAAGCCAATAATTGATGCCGACCTGGCACCACATGATGATAGCTAGAGTGCCTTTTGTTTTGATCCACACACACACACACACACACACACATGCGAAGCGCTTATTTGTGTTGGTGATGGCGGAGTATATATCCTTCCAAGATAAGAGCAACACGCTATACATATATGTATGTATATATGTATGAGCCATTCCTAGGGACCACTCCTCAGCAGCAGCAGCAGCTTTAATTTTGAGTTTGGTTTGGCATCAATCTTGTCATGTTGTTCGTTCATATATAGTGAATCCACAGGATGGAATCTAGGAATTCGATAACAACAGGGCTTTGTGGGACGTGAGGGTGGAATTGTGTCTGTGCATGCTTGTCAATTAGGAATAGGGATTAATTACCGATAATGACCAACAGTGCATGTTCATGAAGTCACCCTCCTGTCTCCTTCACTCAACCAACCTGCAGCGTGGTGCAATTTGATGAGCACAACCATCCTAACCTGGCATCTCAACATCATTAATTCTGAATGCTCACTTTTCACCTGTCATATCTTGACAAAGTGTTCACCACCAAGAGGATTCAAACCATTCAGATTTGATTTTACAGCAGTCCAGATTTCACCTTTATTTTTTGAGTGGAAAGGAATTTATTAATAATCAAAATTGTTCAACAAGCAGCTTAAGCTGGCTACATGGGGTGGGTTGTAAGAACAGGACGGTAAAAGAAATTAAACATCTCACGGTGGATTCAGTTTTGCTAAAAGATCTGTATAGCCTGTAAAGTGTGGTGACTGAGAGCGATAACTTCATTGACCAGACGATGTGGCTCTATGATCTCCTTGTTAAACAACTGTCGATTTCCCGCGTCCTGGAGTTTCCAACGCACATGATTCCAAACGTAACAGTCCAAAGGAGATTACGGCCGCTTGGGTGTAGGTTTCCCTGCAACCATGGCTCATAGGGGACATCTAAGAAAGGGGCATGCATGCTGATTAACTGGTAGGGAGAAGGAGGCGCCAACAGTCAGCAGCAAAGGTGCATTTCTGTAACACGTAGCATGTTGCTTAGTGCCAGCCAAAGGAATGTTCTGATGCGTTGAGCCCCAGCAGGCCGGTGTCAAGCTAAGCTCAACTTAGGATTGGTCCAGATTTCACCCTTTTAACAATAATGATTTTTCATTTTGAAAGAATGGTTAGAATGTTATTTATATTTTAACATTCCAAATCTATCAGAAGGATTTCATTAAGAAAACTAGATCTATACAGATTGATCAAAACGATTTACATTGGATTAACCCCTCGTCCTCCATACCTCTCTCTCTTGAAGCCTTGGTAAACACTAGAAATTGGATTTGGGGGTGGTGTCGGTGGCTGTACGGAGAAGGTTAGCCGGAGAATGGTGGCATGATGGTTCGTTCCATATAATATATGAAACACAAGTTCAACTCACTCATCTCCATCCTCACTTTAGATTCCAAACACACATCATTCCATTAATAATCTTATGACTAATAATATCAAATATGCTCCCACCCTGTCATTATACTCCTCTCCCCCCCCCCCTTTCTTCTCATCCAAACGTCATTATCTCATCCTACAACACTACACCTCTCTATCCTTAATTTCACCATTCCTACACTATTCATTCTTTCACCATAAATGATATGAAACTGAAATATTACGCAACCCATCATGTACCTTTCATTTCCTTATCCTCCACTTGTAGCCACAATTCAAACCTTTCCACACTTTGCGGTCAATGCGGTCAATATACTGTGTACGTTTGGAAATGTGGTAGAAAAATACTTTTACGCAAGTCGAGGTAAATATATGGAGGAGATTATCTCGTTTTACGAAAAGCACTGTTAAACATGGTTTTAAAGAGTAAATAAACTTTTCCAAACAGACACATTATGTATGTTGCTTCTCTCGTCCCACCATCCTTGATTGACTTCACACTAAACAATTCATATCTTCTTTACCCATCCAAACGTTATCATTGGATTTGGCAACCAATCCCCACAAATGTTAATTATTAATTATCGATAATGGTGATGGGAGAAATACTTACGTATTCTCTAAATAAGTCATAGCTTCACTCTTGCTGTCTCACCTGAAAAGGTTCATTGAACGAAGCCGCAAATCGGAAACACTCATTTGTTTGTTGGCAGCCGAAACAGCAGTCAATTTTAAGCATCACACCGACAAGACCGTCAAAACTTACAGATTTTTTTTTCCAGTTCACGTGACTTCAACCCACGTCGCACATCTGGAAATGGTGGATGAGTCTCCTAACGGTGGCTGCTGCATACACAAAGATTCGAATTCGAAACCTTACTTAAGCTGGAATAAGCCGCTTACCACTCCGATATATATATGTGTGTATTTATAAGCTCACTTCATACTCATACATTCTTCCATCCTCCGATATATCCGAATGTTTGGTTTAAATAGCCAAGTACAACAGCCACCCGCTCATCTTTAATTTCCCACCCAAAGTCAAATTTTAGTTTCACACCCCTCTCCCTCTCAAGTCTCCACCCTCACCAAACTTGCAGCATGTGGCACACATGCGATCTCGCCGGCGAACAAGACGCGGCGTCGTCAATAACTGCCGCAGAGGCATCCTCGGGCGTCGTTTTGCTCCGGAAATACGAGTTAAAAAAGTTGTTAGGCGTGGGAGGCTCCGCCAAGGTGTATCACGCCACGAATGTGAACACGGGACAGAGCGTCGCCATCAAAGCCGTCAGCAGGCGGGAGGTTTTCAGGCGAGGTCTCGCGGC
>JANTPZ010122253.1:0-13099 GCA_025593235.1 Vachellia pachyceras | reverse complement strand
AAAAAAAACAATAAAAAAATGTTAATGGCCTTCATGAATTTAATTTTTTTAGTCAAATTATAGTTTTAAAAACAGCAAAACGAAACATGTGGAACAAGTTGCCCAAATCCAACACTCAAAAATTCACCACGTCATTTAGTTCCATCCATTCTATCTCTCCCCCTTCGAAATCCGAAACTAATTAATAAGGAAAGGTATGTATATAAAGATGAAAGGACCCAAATACTTTAGTCCTTACCCACTAATCTCCTCTTTTCATATGGCCCACAAACAATTTTAAGAGGAAAAAACTTCTGCAAGCGAAACGTAATATTGCAGATTATCTCAAGAACAGTTCTTATAGCCAAAGTATGAGAAGCTAAACTATATTCAATAGGTTGAGTTGGGATAAGCCAAATCATACATTGTGATCGTAAACGCTGATGAGTAGTTTGGACAAAACATGAATGAGAGATTAAGCGTTATGATTCCACTAAAGCATCCTCTTGAAAATAGCAGCAGTAACGTCCATAGAAGTAAAAAAAAAAACTGGGAAAACGAGTAAAGAAAGAAAAAATACAAGCCTCACGGTTTTCTCAAAATTCTTGGTCCAAGAAAAGTCTGTCGTACAAAAAGTTGGATAAACCAATAAAGGGCAGATCAGTGGTGAGTGCAAATCCGCTTCCAAGTGAATGTCCATAATCATATAAAAATGCTTGACTTGCAACCACCTGAATTCAACACAAACACATCTTTGATAAATAAAATATCCGTATGTGTAACTAATCTATGGATGCCCAAAAGAAAAGGCAAATACTCTGCATACAGCATCAAAGTTCAAACCAATAAAAAAGCTAATTCCAAATTATGTAAAATGCTTCAAGAAGAAACATCAACCTAATCTCATACACACAAGCGGTTTGGTTTGCCTTCTCTACAGAACAAATCATTTCCATATTTGTTTGCGTGTCAATATTCTATATAGATAAGGGAGGTAATGATATTAGTTTCGAATATAAATCTAAATATTAGGCTTTTATCTTGATCATGTAGGTAATTAGTATGAATATAATTCTTCATCCATACAACCCCACTTTCAAGGTTCGTTTTCAGTCAATTGGTATCATATTGGATCAAATTCCAAGAAAAGGGCTACCAGTAGAGATGCAATTGGTACCAATAACGTGTAGTCACTGAAGACATCAACTCTTCAGGTGTAGAGTCCCACATGGGGTGGGCATGATTCTCGGGGTATTTAGGTGCCAGGGTTCTTCCACCTTACCAACCAGTTTACTTAGTTTTCTATCAGAAACCCAACATGACATACCATGAGACAGTTACACATCCAAAATTCACAAAACAAAACGCAATGCAATGACCAAATGCAACCTTCAAACCCTCACTTCCTGAACATTCCTATTGGTGATCTATTCTCAAAGGCATATTATCTTCTATATTATAGTTTCAATGTACAAAATAATTATCTTATTCTCATAAAGAGATATACAAAATGGAAAAAACAATAAAGTAAATTTTCCAAATTATTCATGCATTACTAAAACATAAAGAATTTTTCTTATCTCATCAAGAAGTTCTAATCACATCCAAATTTTATTTTTTTCTCTCTCCCACTTTTAGGAGGCTGCCTGAGTTCAGTTCTTATTCGAGCAAACTAAAATTATTCCAACAAACTTCTGCGTCAGAAGCATCTTAGTTGCGCAATGTCAAACACGTAGATGCAGAACTGTGAAAATAGGAGGCCTCTTCATCAAAATAAAAGAAAAGGGGTGAACCAACATCAACAGGGTTAAAGATTTGGGTAGTAAGTTATTCAAAAGCTATGAATAATACAATGGATTTATTATATTTCAGGCAATTTACAGGAGCAACATGTCCACTAAACATCCCTTAGGTTTTTTGCTCTTGATTCAAAGTAAACTAACTTACACGGTTAGTTCAATGAATTTATCAACAATTGTCAATGAAAAAGTATGCTAGAGACCTTCAGCCATATTAATCCCTGCCTACATTCCTAGTGTGTGTGTGTGTGTGACTCTCTGTGCGTGCGCGCAGGCAAGCATACCAAAATATAATTACACATCCTAAAAACCACAAAAATTTAACCGTTGAAAAGGCATCACATATTTTATTCCAAAAAAAAGAGCATCACATAGTACTACCTCTTCATCTGAGCCCACAAAACAATGTAAAGTTCAGAAGGATAAGAACATCTGGATTCTGGAGGTTTTGAAAAAAAAAAACAATGAAGGAATGAAGGAAGGAATAGCAGAGAAACATTTTACATCCCTTCCCCTATAAAGCACTAATTTTTGTCCACCCCTAATCAGGGATGAGGCGAAACACCTTTTTTTACCATCCAACACCTTAGCCCTATAAATTCTATAATCAATTATCTCAACATTTTCAAAAATTCATATTTTCACTACAAAGTTATAGCACAATCAACATACATTCTCTCAATCCATGTATATTTCACTCTATTCCATCCATCAATGATTTTGAAACCATCCTCCTATTTTCATAAAACAATAGCATCCCTTTCCTCAAGTAAAACATTACTAGTTTTCATTTGACAAGAAATCCTTTCATTTGTTGCCTCTATTGCAACACTAAACTTGCTAAAACAACCATAAACAATCAAATCTGCCCAATTCCATTTCAATCCCACTGCTTGTAGACATAAAGATGGAAACATGAAAGGCGCATTCTTAGATGGAAACATGAAAGGCGCATTCTATGTTAAACAAAAGGACTATAATGTACTTTAGTATCACTTTTATTAGAATTTCAAAGACAAAGGGAATGGAATCTGTCAAAAATTCAAATTATCATTATTAACTTTCCAGAGGGAAGATAAATTGACTCAATCCATTCCTTATCATTCTCTTTTCTTGATTAATTATGCATGCTGCTTCCAAACATAGAAAAGAGGACAAGTCACTTGACAAGAACAAATAGTTATCACCCAAAAACTTAGGTCCTGGTAAACTAAACTGCATAGGAAAGCTAAATTGTGACCCCAAAAAACCAAGATTGACAGAACACAAAATCACATTGCATATATCATACAAGGATGTAAAATTAATATCATTAAAAAGGGTATAAGAATTAGATCTTGAACCTGTAGTTCTAGATAAATGGTAAAGTCACATAATCAATATCTAAGCTTGACCATCAATCTGCTTGTCTTCCACATCATTAGTTGTGGCAGTTGCCTCCCCACCATCACCACCCTCTGTTGGAGGTTGAACTTGTTCCTCCTCAGGCAGTGGCTCCTCCACATAGTCATTCTCAAATGCATCAGCTGGAACCTCATAGATCCTAACTTGAGGCTTAGACGGATCCTTCACTAAAACATACTTCCCCTCATTCAATTTCATGCACAAGTCCACAATAGACTTCACGATTCCCCACATATTAGATGTGTTCAAATTAATTTGAGTAGCAAAATCTCTGGGTTTATAACCATTTACAGCCAAAATCACGTGATTGAAATGATCACGGGGATGGACACGAGAGACGTAACCCAACTTCATCATATCTGCACTTGCCAACAGAGCTTGGGCAGTCCACTTAGCCAACTTATTTGCGTTATTCTTCAGCTCTGTCGCCAAGACTGCACCCCTCTGTGTCTCCAACTTCTGCCTCCAATCAACACCAGAATATTTGGGATCAAATTCATTCAATGCATTCAAAGTAAGGAAGGACCTTTGGTTGTTCATATCAACAACACTCTGAACTTCACACCTCGCAACGAGATACATATCATTGTCAAGTTTCCACCTCCGATACCTGTATGCCACAGAAGCAACCTCCTCGCCCTCATTTGCAAAGGGATTAGACTCATCAAAAGTCACCTTCTTCCCATCTCTAATTAATACTTGTTGCGAGAAATTCTGATTAATATACGCTGCCTCAACGCTCAATGAATGGGCTGAGTTAATATCATCCTTAGCCTCAGGCAGTGGCTCTTGCGAGGTCTCGTGGACGGACAGCAAATCCAACTGTGACCCATCCCTCTTATCAAAAAACAATTTGTTTCCAACTCGCTGAATAACAATATCCCATGAGTAAACAGACCTGGGCGAGCACATGAGCGTTGAAAGAATAGTATCAGTGGCGAAAACCGTCGCTTTGTCCTCGTTGGCAAGCCTTCGGATCACAGGGTCATCAGTGGTAGTAACTTTGAAAAAGTTCCTATTCTTAAACCTCTCGAGACGACGTTCTTTTTTAGGAGTAATTCGATCATACGACCTGTCATAGTACTCAAGTCCACCACAGAGAAGAAGATCTTCGGGTTCAGGAACAGCAAATGACAGCTTCGAGAAAGTTGAAAACGGTATCTGGTCCAACATGTTCCATTCGGGCTGAATATCCACAGAGGATTTGAAGATCGCGGCTTCACGGCGTTGGGCATTGGCGTTGGATCTGTTGAGATAGTAGAGCCGGTCACGGCGTGCCCTCTCCTTCTCAGCCTCACGTTTTCGAGCCTCGACCTCCTCATCACGGCGCTGAGGGAGCTGCCGTTGTTGGTTGAACCGCCATTTGGGACCGAACTTGGGTCGCGGAGGGGGCTTTCCGTCGACGAGGCGGAAGGAGGAATCATCATCGGCGGAACCAGGGAAGGAATCGTCGATAGTGAAGTCGAATACAGCGTCAGCTGGGTTCTTTGGCCTTGTAGGGTTGTTGAAGTTGCGGGTCCAGTCAGCAATTCGGCCCAGTTTGTCTGAGCGAGAGAACGGGGCATAGGGAACATTCACCGGGAGGTTGCTGGCGGACGGCGCAGCGGCGTCAGGCGGACCCCATCCGTCTGGATTGAAAGGTACAGCTCCGATTTCAAGGCTTCCAACCATTTTTGGGAAGGGAAACGATTAGATTTGTGTCTGCGATACAGAAAACACAGGGACGAAGATGAGAGAAAAACCCTAGTCTATCAGTGAACCCTGAACACCCGCTTTCGTTAAAGCCCAGTCTAGCTCTCGCTGACCGACAAAAATAAAACATTTATTAGTGGAACCAAAATCCATTCGTACGTTTATCGAGATAAAATTCCTCTAATATATTTATTTTGAAATCTGTATCCGTTCTCCTAACGCTCTATCCAAACACGTCTGGATATTTTTTATGTATCTTTTCTTAATATAAATTATTATATTTTTGATCTATAGTCCTTCATGATGATCTTGGTCTAATTGTCAAGTAACCTATGGAAAGTCATATGTTGCGTGTTCGACGCCCACGTGGTCACATTATACAAGTTAACCATCTTTGTTTTTCTTTGTCCAAATCTTGAAAAAAGAAAAATAGCCCCCAGTCCTAGGCCCCCCAAGTCCCCAGTTCTCCACTTCTCAGTTCTCCCTCCTATTGCTGTTGTAGCTGACGTGCCTCCTCATCGTCCTCTTCCTCTCTTGATTCTTTCCTCTCACCTCCACTTCCTCCACGCTGTCGATCAATTTCAACCTTTAACATCGCATATCATCGCCTCGTCCAGAGGGAAGATCTAGTGATAGAGGAAAACGTGAGAATGAAGGCTGGTCCAGAGGAAAACGAAAATCGTCGGATCGTCCAGGGCCCAAGCTTCACCCAGTAAGGAAGTGAAGAGAAGGGAGTTAGAGTTAGAGTTCTAAGTTTAGGGACATTTACACGAGAGGGACTTGCCGTCAGTGTAAAAATTCCATTTTCCCTGCAATTAATCACTTCCTTAGAGAAGGCATAAATCATAAATCCTATAATTTAGGATCAATTCATTCAATATATTTATAATTTATGATGTAGAATGTCAGGAGATATCCACTTTATTTAATATATTTATAACACTCTCCTTTGATGTCCCTTATAAATGCGCCTCATTAAAAACTTTAACTAAGAAAAACTCAGTGGAACAAAAACCTAATCAAAGGAAAGAGTACACCATTAATTGATACATTGTCCAAAGGCGTCTCATTAAAAACCTTTCCAGTAAAATCCAGTGGGACAAAACGTATAAAAGGGAAAAAGAGTACGGCATGTATCGACTCCCCCTCATGACAATATCACTTAAGATCTTTTAGTTTGCGAAGATCAATGCCATGGATAAGCTTTTGAAAGATTGCACCTGGAAGAGATTTGGTGAATAAATCTCCAAGATTTTCATTGGAACATATATGTTGGATATCAATTTCACCATCCCTTTGAAGATCACGAGTGAAGAAGAATTTTAGTGAAATATGCTTTGTTCAATCACCCTTGATATACCTTTCCTTTAGTTAGGCAATACATGGAGCATTATCCTCATATAGGATTGTCGAAATCATTCTTCCGAAAATAATCCACAAGTTGTTCGTATGTGATGTATTATTGACCTCAACCAAACACATTATTGACTTGCTTATGGATTGCTAGAATTTCAGCATAGTTAGATGATGTGGTTGATATAGACTGTTTCATAAATCGCCATGAAATAGCTGCACCTCCACATGTAAACAAATAGCCAATTTGTGATTTACCATCATGTGGATCAGATAAAAATCCAGCATCTGCATATCCAACCAGTTTGTCTTGGATTTATTTGAGTATAATATCCTAATATCCATAGCACCTCTGAGATAACGAAGAATATGTTTCACTCCGTTCCAATATTTTTGTGTTGGTGAAGAACTATATCTTGCCAATAAATTAACAGCAGATGATATATCAGGACGTGTGTGATTAGCAAGATACATTAGTGCCCCAATAGCACTAAGATATGGTACTTCTTGACCAAGTAGTTCTTCATCACCTTCTTCACTAATTACTCGAGGTTTGAGTGGGTCTTTATCAAGTTGCAAAGACCTCACAACCATTGGAGTACATAACGGGTGTGATTTATTCATATAAAAACATTCTATGATCTTTTTTGTATAAGTTTCTTGATATACAAAGATCCCATCTTTTATGTATTCAATCTATAATCCAAGGAAGAATTTTGTTCTTCCTAAGTCTTTCATTTCAAATTCTTTCTTTAAACAATTAATTGCCTTTTGTAACTCTTCAAGAGTTCCAATGACGTTGATGTCATCAACATAAACAGCAATTATGGCAAACTCACTTTCATATTTTTGTTCAAAACAATGCATGGGCATATAGGATCATTTATATATCATTCTTTCAACAAATATTCATTAGGACGATTATACCACATACGCCCTAATTGCTTCAGGCCATACAGTGACTTATTCAACTTGATTAAGTATTGTTCTCAAGAACTAGAATTCGATGTTTCTGGCTCTTTATGTCCTTCAGGGATTTATGCTTCTGGCACTTTTAATCATTCAATGATTTGTGCTTCTGGCACTTTTAGTCCTTCAGGGATTTCTGCTTCCGGCACTTTTAGTCCTTCAGAGATTTGTGCTTCCGGCACTTTTAGTCCTTCAGGGATTTGTGCTCTCTCACTTTTAGTCCTTCAGAGATTTGTGCTTCTGACACTTTTAGTCCTTCAGGGATTTGTGCTCTTTCACTTTTAGACCTTCAGAGATTTGTGCTTCTAACACTTTTAGTCCTTCAGGGATTTGTGCTTCTCTCACTTTTAGTCCTTCAAGGATTTGTGCTTCTGACACTTTTAGTCCTTCAGGGACTTTCATATAAATATTATTATTAAGTAAGCCACATAAATAGGTTGTCACAATATCCATTAGATGCAGATTAAGCCCTTCACTTAAAGTCAGGCTAATCAAATAACGAAAAGTAGTCGCATTCACTACAGGTAAATACGTTTCTTCATAATCGATACCAGGCCTTTGTATAAAGCCTTGGGTTACAAGCCGTGCCTTGTGTCTTACAATTTCACCCTTTTCATTTCTTTTCTTCACAAAAACCTATTTATATCCAACAGGTTTTACATCTTTTGGTGTAAGGACTATAGGTCCAAAAACTTTTCGTTTTTCTAATGATTTTAATTTTATCTTAATGGCATCTTTCCACAAGGGCCAATCTTTTCTCTGTTGGCATTCACTAATGGATTTTGGCTCATGATTCTCGTTATTATTTATTACATCTTATGCTACATTATAAGTAAAGATGTCGTCAACGTTGACTTTATTTCAATTCCAACGGTTCCATTCATAGTATAATTTATTGATATCTCATTTTTTTCACATATGTCAGGTATCTATATCTCTTCTGGGACTACCACATTCTCTTCTGAAGCTATTATCTTTTATTTATTATCCTCGATTTGACCATCTATATTTTTAGCCCCTTTTCCTTTTTGAGGATTTTTATCTTTAGAACTGATTGACCTTCTACGCTTTAGGCACGATTTAGATTCATTCATAATAGTTTATCCTTCAGGGACATTAATTCTGATAGGACCATTGGCAACTAGGAATGTGACTTTGTTGATCTGTAAATGCTTCTGGCATTTGATTAGCTAAATTCTGTAAATGAATTATCCTTTGAACTTCCATCTCACATTGTTTTGTTTAATGATCAAAATGAGCCAATAATAATTCATTCCAACTAATTTCTTGACCGAACTGCTTATTTTCTCCCCCTGATGCTGATGAAAGTAATTCATCAAATGATGTCATAAAATTCATAACCAGCATATATTTATTGAGTTTTACATGCACATATATTACGCACCCAAAAGTTGGAAATATTGAGTTTTGCAAGGGGAATCTTAGATAATTTGTTGGCCTCATGCAGATTAACGGTGCTGAATAGAAAATGGCTATGCAGAATATGGGAGATTATATCTCATGTGAAAAAGTTGCAACCATTTAACCAATACTGCTAGCCCATTTTACGTATGAACATGAATTACAAGATGTTCAATATTAAGTCCATGTGACGTGTGATCCTCAATAAGGCTAGTGAAATAAATTCATTAGCAGTATCAAGATAGCATTTTGTAATCGAATAATCAGGATAATATACTCTCAACCATATATGTTGAACAAAGAATCTTGCAAACTTCAGGTTGCAAGAAGATAATAAACAAACATGAGACCATTTAGTCGATGCATCAATTAAAACCATATGGTAACTAAACGGTTCACCATGTGAGTTTATTATTCCATAAATATATTCCTGTATCCATTTCGAGAATCTGAGAGGCTCACATTGTATTTAACATTATGAGGGCTTAATAATATATTTCACCTTGGAACATGCATCATATGAGAAATAGTGAAATCTTTGACACTTCATGGTATGTTCACATTTATTCTCAATCATTTCTCACATCATAATTGAATCGGGATGGTCTAACCGATCATGGCCAACATTAAATTCATCAGTAAACTTCTGGTTTACATTGAAAAACTGCTAGTTTTTATTAATTAGTAAACTTCTGGCTTACTATCTCATGATATACATTAAATTCATCACAGCTGGTTTACTAATGCATATCAAGCTTTAAATTCATCAGTATCAGTAAACTTCTGGTTTACTATCATATGCTTTAAATATGCTTATATACCAAGCCAGAGAAAAATGGAGGACATGTAAAAACAAATATATATAAAACCAACAATAAAATAAATAAGGTTAACAGTGGAAGAATATACATGCATATGCACACACACATATATATAATTATATAAGTTATATATTTATATACTTATAGTGCTATAAGCATAACAATAATTAAATGAATCTAGCTTCTGGCTATTTTATGTTAGGTAAAATATATGGCATCAACTATATGATATTAAAATAAGAGATCAAGCTTATATAACTTCTGGTCATATAACTTCTACTTCCATTTGGTATCCATTTTTACGGATATTATGAAACTTAATAAGTTTCTTATAAATTGACTCTTCTAAAGCTTCCAATGCATATCCAATGTGTTGATTATGCATACATATTGCCTTTTTATATTGTTCTTATCAAATCTTCTCCACTTCAGGTGAAGTTTAAAGCCATTATGATTCTAACCACGCCGACACCTACAATTATAGTCACGTCTACATCCTTGTCCACATCCGCAGTCATAAACAAATTTGTTAGATACTACATTCACTTCTGGGAATGGATTCAAACCAGTTGGACAATATTCGTGACTTTTTTTTTAATAAAAGCTCATTATTTTGTCCAGCCACAAGGAAGTAAGAAATTAACTTAGCATATTTCTTAAAACCTCTTTCACAATATTGCTACTTCAGGAGCAATTTGGATGAGCTTTTTGGAAGGATAAAAATATTCAAGTGGTCATATTTTTCCTTCACATTGATCCAAAGAAAAGTGGATCTTTATGGTCAAATATTCGATTAAGGCCTTTATGGTCATAGATCATAGATATTGAAAATAAATATGTCTTTCTAGTAGTCACAAATTATTTACCAATCATAATTTAGATTAAGGTAATAAAGGAAATTCTTAGAATATGAAATGCAACATAACAATACAAATGATAAAAAAAACTTATGTTGACAGTTAATCTCATTCCTTCAGCCTTGAAGGCTTGCGGCTTGCTGGTTTGCGTGCGTTGCACCAAACGGCAATATGCGAGTTCGAATGGGCAGGAAACTAATCTCATTCCTTCAAGACAATCAAAATTAAAATTTTATGGCTTCTGGCCATTTTTATTCTCATGGCTTTAGGCCAATCAATCAGATCATGATAAGAAATTAAGGTTATATCACTTTCGCCATATATTTCATAATAAGAAATCAAAGCTATACGGTTTCTGGCCATTTAATAATATAAAGAATAAAAGATATATAGCTTTTGGCTATATAATCTCATAATAGAAATTTAAGATAAAAAAATAAAAATTCATGGTTTTTGGCCTTTTATCTTCAGGATAAAAGTTTTATATGGCTTCTGACCATATATCATAGAATCAAATAAATATGGTTTCTGGTCATATTAAAAAGAAATATGACTTCTGGCAATTTATTAACAAGATAAAATTTGTATATAGCTTCCGTCCATAAAATAGAATATAAAAATGCATGTGGCTTCTGGCCATGTATCATGTAATTAAAGGAATATGGCTTATGACCATAAAATTTCAAAATTAGATAATTAAAGAAATAAGCTTCCAGCCATATTATTTCAAAATCAGAAATAAAAGAAATATGACTTCTGGTCATATGATTTATGAATATAAAATCATAGGTACATGGCCTCTAGCCATACTAAAATAACAATATCAATAATATACATACCTATATATAAATATATGTGAACTTGTAAATGAAATTATAATATGAAAGCAATAATAATCTTCAATCTAAGTCATGAAACCCAATGTTTAAAAGAATCGGCAAAAAATTCACTTTAATTCCATAGAGTGGCTAAGATTATCCTAGATAGATCGATGTTAAATAATGGTACAGTAAAAGAAAGTAGATTAAATCATTAAGGTAATTATGGCAGAAGAATACCTTTGTCAGAGCTTTCATGCTGATAACATGTTATAAAAGAGAATTCAGGATAAGAGAAAAGAGGGTAAGAGAAGAGGAAATGGGAGAGCAATGCAATTCTTATTCAATTTCTTACTATTCTCTATTCATCAAGTACAAAGCCATATTTATAGGCATCTAAGAATGACCTCCAAGGGTTATGAATAATTAATAGTACAATTAATACAACTGAATATTAATTGTGACTCTTCGTACATTGAATAATTCTTTAATTTCTCAATAACAATTTATGTGCAGCATTTATGATGTAAAATGTCAAGAGTCAATGGACATCCACTTTATTTAATATATTTATAAAAAATACAAATTTTTGTTTTTTTGTACATATGGTCTCCCAAATATGTTTCATCTAGGCCAATTTTGTTGTTAAGAGAGGCCTTTTTAATCAACCTAGCTATACCAAAAAACCCCAACACTATAATGCCGCGTTTGGTATGCGGAATTGATTTTGATGGAATTGGAAGTGGAACTGGAAGTAGAATTGGAGGTGGAACTGGAAGTGCAAGTGAGATTGAAAGTATGTTTTGTATGCCGGACGGAATTGGGTATTATTTTAATTTAATATTTATATTTATAAGTAAAAAAAAAGACTAATATGCCCTCTAAAAACATTTCTCAAAGTTATCAAAAAAATTATGTTGTTGTCGATGGATGTTCACTGCTATTCGTCGCTATTGTTGTCGCCACTGTTCATCGCCGCTGTTCATTGCCCCTGTTCGTTACTGCTGGTCGCCACTGCAGTCCGGCATCCACTTATCGAGAAGCAACGGCGCCATATCAGATTCTGAAGCCTCAGATCTGAAGCTAGAGACATCGACACTTTCAGATCTGAAGCCTTCGTCGGACTTCTGGTATTCCTTAGTCAATGCAATCACTTCATCAGTAAGCTCTTGAAACTGAGTAGCCATAGTCGGGACAGACTCCAACATAATCTCTCCGAGAATTTTCTTTGGTCTAAAAAGCTTCCTTACTTTCCCACTATCTAAACCTTCCAATACTCTCAGATTCTCAGAATTCCTTCCTCTCGAGTCCCCTGACTGAGCTTCAAATCTTGGCCTGGAAGGAATTCTGATGGAAAGAAATAATGGTTATCTGAACTAGTAGTTTTATAATAACTATTATTACCCTACATGATCGAATTAAACCCACTACCACCATGATTAGACAAGGCAACCCCATCTCCTATCGGCTTAAACTGACTATGAACTGACCCATTCGTCCCCTCTCCGCAGTTCCAAATATGATCATCTTTGCTGACAGAATAATCAAAATTTGTAGAATTACAGGTAAGCGAGCAACTTGGGTCGTGCAAGAAGGGATGGGAATACGAGTATGACAGAGAAGTTGATGTATAATCATTTGAATACGTAGTCGCTAACGGTTTGCTAAGCTTTGGCCTCACCGGTTGATCACCGTTTTGCAGGGCGTTTGACGCCGTAAGAGAAAGGGAGACATTAGGCAAGGCAAGGGAGAGATTCAACGTCTCCAGCTTCGGCATCTTGTCCTTGATTACCCTTTCAACATCTTCTTCAAACAATCGTTTTCCCTGGTTTCTCCCTGGTTTCGCTCAAATTCAGAAAATCGCGTTCGACCCATTTCTCATCTTGGTTTGAATCCTCAAATCATTAAGAAGCAGTTTTGATGTCGACGAGTTTGATGGTGGTGGTTGAGGAAGGAAAGGCGACGGCCGACGGTGGAGGAAGGAA
>JANTPZ010122250.1:0-15096 GCA_025593235.1 Vachellia pachyceras | reverse complement strand
TTGATGGCAAGTTCTGCTACTCTTGCACCAGAACTCAGAATCTTAAACTCCATCTCTTGCAAATAAGAAAGATGGCTCTCCGAAAGACTGAAAGAGACATTTTGATGAGAGAAGATGAAGAAAGACTATGAGCGCATCTCCAATACTTTTCATTTTGTGTGTGGGATATGAGCCACTGTACTTGAGGTAACTTATAGCGTTGTGTACGTCCTAATGGTACAATCAAGTGTCAAGTACTGAATTATTGTACTGCATTTCATCCTCAGGGAAAATTGCACATAAGGAACAAAGTAGAAAGCTAATGACACTAAAGGACCCAAAATTCATAAATTTTGCAGAAAAGAATCAAAGGCTAAAAAGGAAAAGCAATGGACGAAACTACCTTGCACAACTGAAACTGCTCAAATAGATTCCAAAGTTGTATCCTTCTTATTAGATCAGAGTGACTGTAGTAGTTGAGTCTAAAGATTTTTAAGTTCAATCTCGTGCAACTGCTTTATGCCATGTTTAATATGATGGAATTGGGAGGTATAATTGGAAATAGAATTCATTTTCTATGTTTGTTATGGTAGAATTGGAAATGGAATTCAAAATGGGTAGAAATGAATTCCATGATATAACTCATTGAATTATGTTCAATTCTATGGAATTGATTTTTTGGCCCCTCATTTTTTTTATATTTATATCGATTTCCATCTCCATTTCCATCCTCATTTCCATCTTCATTACCATCTCCATCTCCATCTCTATTTCCACCAAAATCAATTCCAACGTACCAAACAAACCATTAGTTTTAGTAAGAGTCAGGTGTGTAAAGCCGTCTTATGTGTTCTATATTTCTGTGATAACTTTATTAATTTATATTTAATCATTTTATCAAAAGCTTCAGCCTTCAAGCTTCAAACAGTGTGGCACAGAGTCTTTGGCCTAAACTAGGCTAGTGCCCTTTTCTGAGTTATGCAATTATAGGATCCTGACGATGATATCTTCAAACCAGCTCTTGCACCAAGTCAAGTTTTGATCATGTAATTATATCTTACACAGTTAGATCAAAGCGGATCAATAAAAGTGGTCACCTTTAAGTTTCTACCAATTTATTTAGCTCATAAATAACATTTATTCTCTCATTTGGCCTTTACGCAGGAAGGTCTCATATTAAAATACCACCTATAATTTGCAGAATTCAATGCTGAATAATTTTCCTGATATTTAGATGCAAATATTAACGTAGTACTATACGTTTTTCAGTAAGTTGGTTTTGATCGTTTGATCTGTTTAATTTGCATTTCTTTTTATTCTTCCCTTAACGATCTGTTCATGTACGCACACAGAAAAAGGAAACCAACTTGCTCTAGACAAGATGATCTAACACGAAAAGCCATCAAACGATTCTTGTACAGCTCACCGTGAAACTTTGTTCGGATCTGAACTCTCATTTTATGATGATGATTATCTGTCTAAAACCCACTAATCACATAAATTTAAAATGAGGAAAACTCCAAAGTACAACACAGATGGCTTCAAGACAACTATCATTATTACAACAAATCTAAGAGACCCTAATCCGTTTTCGTCTTGTCGCTATATCCCTCTTAGTAGCTTGAAAGATCTTCTTCAATGGGGACAGTAATCGTAATGATTTCTTTGATTTGTCTTAACTATATTATTTGCGTTCCATCCACACCGTTACTTACCTAGTTACCTACTAAACGTGTTGTCCTGACATGCATATTCAATAATTCTTCAGACTTGCGTATCGAAAATGTCTTCTGCAAGAGATTATCAGTCCAATTGCCAATGGGGACCATATTTGATTGTTATCTTTACTGATCAGGGGTTAGTTGGTAGGCAGTTTGAAAACTTAAGATTTTATTGTAAAATTTAGATTTTGTTTAATCAATTTTAGTTTAAAATCTAATTTTTGAAAATGTTATTTTTTTGTCAAATTACACTCATTTTTTTAATAATTTTGTCTTTTTTCGTTCATACTTACTTTTTATCTCATAATTCAAAAAAATTATTTTAATTATACTTCCCAAACACAATAACTTTTTCAAAATTTAGATTTTGCCTCGAAATCCATAAAAGTTATTCTTCTAAAATATATTTTCTAAAAACTATATTTTTCCTCGAACTCTGTAAAAACTATTCTCCACATCACTTTCAAACAAGCTCTACGTTGAAATCCAAGTGGGAACACTCTACCAAACACATCATTTTCTGAAAAGTGCTAGAAATAAAACAGCAAACAAAATCTGTCATTTTTAGAATCATATATAGAGAAAATGGAAGTAAAAAAGCACTCTCCAATAGGGAAGCGCACATCGGGAAGCCTACTAACCGGTAAGTTTAACATGGTTCACAAGTGTAAGGCTTGTTTGGTTGGGGTTTTTTGAGATGAGGTTATTAGAGAAGGGGAGGGTTGTAGTGGGATTAATACTTGCTTTTGGTTAGAAAAAATTAGGGAAAGGGAGAGATAGATTTTTATCTGCTCCCCTTCTCCAAAATTGGGGTTTTTTGAAGGGGAGGGAAATCTTGTTTCCCAGCTCAATAAAATTATTCATGATATATTTTCATTATTCCAATTTTATCCTTTTACCTTAATTTTTTTGTTTGATTGAGGTCTTTTTTTTACATAAATAAAAAAGCCTTGATACCCTTATTGATTTTTTAATATTCCGATGCTACCCTCTTTATTGAGTCAAAGTTTTTTCCTCTTTTTCATTTTCTTTCAACGCTTCTCTTAGAAAAGGTTTTTTTCCTTTCCATTTTCTTCACCACTATACTTCACACACACACACACAACCTTGAGATTTTCCCCATTTTTTAACTTGATTTTATAATTTTATGATATTTTAGATAGATTTAAAAGCATATTAAAAGTAATAAACTAATATTTAAAATCAATGAAATATTTTATCATTTATAAAAGTGAGATATAATTCTTAAGATTCAAAATTAAAAAAATAATTTTAATATCAATATTGTAAAAAGAAGTAGAAATAAATATAAATAAAATGATAACTGCATATTTGTCAACTTTTAATTAACTTCTTCCTTCCACTCTTGAATCAAAGAAGAAACCTCTCTTCCTCTGCCATCCCTTCCAACCAAACAGAGATCAAAACATTACCTCCCATACCCTAACCTCCCCTTAATTAACCTAACCCCAACTACCCTTAGTTGAACCAAAGAAGTCCTAAGGGATTCTGATCCTAGTATTTTAATAAGATGGGCTCTTCCTTTGTACATGTGAGGTGCACAATGGACATAACAAACCTAACCAAAATCCAACTTGCGGTTGATGGATCAAGTCCACTTAACTGTCTGGATTGATCCAGACATCCAGACATTAATTTGCTTTTTTTTTTTGTTTTTCTTCATGTGAAGCAAGATTTCAACGTGATAAGTACAATTAAGACTATAAAAATCTACAAGAATTCCCAATAACAATATAAAGAAGGATAAATATTTCAAATCTTTTGTCAGTATCATAAATAAAAATTGAATACAAAATATATATATACATTTTAAAGTGGCGTAAAAACAATCGACTTGCAGTCTTGCACTGACGACACTAATTTTTCTATCTAATGTTGCTCGACATGTTTAGGAATATTTTGGGAGAATGGTTTTATGAATTTTAAGATAAGTATATGAGATGAATCATATCTCAACTTACATATAACGTGGTCGTGAATTACTTTCCAAACACGCATTAAGAGCTTGTTTGGTTTCTCTTCATGAAACCTACGTTTAATTTTAAAACATATGTTTTACCCTAAAATAGGTTTTGTCCAAGTGCTCACATTTTTTAAAAAAACTATTTTAGGTACAAAACTTCGGTTTGAAATCTAAATTTTAGAAAAATCATTTTCTTATCAAATCACACCTATCTCTTAATAAATTTTCTTTTTTTACCTTTCTTTTTTCTTTTTTTTTCTACCTACTTTTTATTTTAAACTCCGTAAAAGTTAATAATTTTTCAACAGCATTTTAAAACTTTTGTAATCTAAATTTTATCTATTGTGTGTAGGTTTTATTTCCAATCAACCCAAGTGGCAGGTGTGCCATGCCTCTCCCTTTGGATGAGCCCCCGTTCTCTCTCTGGTCACCCTGCCCATCTGCCCCGATGAGCGCTCCCATTAGCATCGGTGGCCACGCCGTTGACGGTTGCGAAAGTTAAAAAAATTGAGAGGACAGGGAAGGAGAGGAAAAGCATCTCGTAGTGGGAGCTCCTCAAATCAATCCCTGCAGTCTTTTGGTACTGGTCGGAGAGCAAACAGGGCTTAATTTTTTTATTTTCAGAAAAATAAACGTTAGGGTTTAGTAAGAAGCAGGAGGGAGAAAGAAAGGAGGATAGATTACGAGATGGAGGGGTTATTGTATTCATGGAGTTTCCCGGTACTGCTGGAGAACATAATAATGGAAACCTTGGCGTCGCAGAGAACGGTGAGCTTATTGGCCTTCTTGAAGAGTTCGTTTCATCTTTTGGAGCAAGTGACCTGACGATTGGTGGTGTTCTCAATACTCTTGATCTGGATCTTACCTCGAGCCATGCTTGCTTTGTGTGTGTGCGCGAGAGAGAGAGAGAGAGAGAGCTATAAAGAAAGAAAGGTATGGCAGATTTTTTGTTTGCTGCTCTCTCTTCTATCTTCTTCCAGTTATCTCTCTCACAGAGAAGATAAAGCAGAAAGAAGGAAATGATATAATAGAGATTAGAGACGAGGAAGATAGGAAGAGAAGGTAAGGAAGTCTTTTTTTGTTTTTTTTTTAATTTTGCTGCTTCTCTGCTATCTTCTTCTGCTTATATTTTTTTATTTTTGCTACTCTATTTTCTTTCCGGCGAAGTGACAGCAGGGAAGGAAGGCAAGTAGAGGACTCCGGGGGACGACCCGGTGAACCCCAAGCCATGTACACTCAGGCTCGCCGTCATACAGGAGGACCCGCTGTGGATAATCTTCAACAGAGACATGGTGATCAATCTGAAGCAAGAGCTCATCATGAACTCGTTCAAGACCATTGACTGGAGAGGAGCCAGTGTTCACATCGCCGGCGGAAGTGAACACGTCAGCATACTGATCAAAATTTTCATACTCCTTATCGCCACCTCACCGTGATGTCATAGGTTCTGGTAAAAAATTTTAATCCTTTCACTTATTTTAGCGTTTTCTCAAATGTAGGTATTCTTAGGTACAACTTTTATTCATGGTGTTCACAGTTCTTTTTGTAAAAGATAAAAACATAATTTTAAACTTTAACCCTAAAAAGAAACACCTAAATTACAAAACACTAAAAATTTCACCTGGACTAGACCAAGTGGTGTTATCATTTGGTCTATAGATGTTGTGAAAGAATCAGTTCCTGTATATCAAAAGTTGGCCTTGTAATTCTAATCCTTTCACTTACAATTTTCTATTAATCTCGTCTCTCAAAAGGTGGGCAAAGATATCAAAATAAAACTTAATTTGTTGTTTTCCTGAACAAATCTATGAATTTGCATTGTTGGTCTACGAGTTCATGCTGCTTTTTCCTGCATACACACATGATTGGAAATTTGGAAAATTTCTGTCGTTATCTCCCTTAAATAGTTTGTACTTAATTTCGGCTATCTAAATATTTAATTTATATTTTATGATCATTTTTATTGATTAAGATATATAACACTTTATATAAGAATAACAGTGCAAATATATAATCTGTAGATGATAGTTTATGATATTTTGTAAATAGTGTTAGGCCCTAGGTTGAGAACATATGCGCCTAGACATATGAGCCCATTACACACACACTAGACAATAGACACTGTATTATTTTCTTCACTAGTGTTCACAAGCGGAGGATCAATGAGATTGAAGTCCTTAGCGTGCATTTTCTCGTTGAAGTTCCCCTTTCCATGTTCAAGAACATAGAAACTGAATCCATGAAGATGCATTGGTTGATGGATCCCTGCAACCTAGTTTGTGCCTTGAAACATAACTTGTACTTTTGCACCATACCTCAGAACCTTCACCTCCGTCACTTTCTTCGGTATCTCCAGTTCCAGCGGCAAATAATCTGCGGTGAAGTTGAAAATCAATGGCCGAAACATGGGGAACCGCCTTCCAAAAACTCCATTAACGTGGTAGTAGTAAGCTTAAAGTATGCCAATGGTTGGGGTTCGAAAACTTACGTTGTTCATGCTTGAAGCCAAAAGGGTTCCATTGGGTCCCTGACAGTTCTGGCCTTTCTGGCATGGAAATGTGTTTAAAGAGAGTGTAGTCACTATGTTAGTGGAGTAATTCGCCGGGATCATGTGGGGAAATTTTTCAGAATGCCCACCTTGTTGGAAATTCTTTAGCATACAAGTTCAGTGGAATAGATTACAGCATTGCGGAAGCGTACCTGGATCAATGGATGCAGTTGACGGAAAGGGATGTGTGTGATGGAAGGGCTAGGTCAACCAAGTTATCACCAAGGGAAGAGAGGAAACCGACTGCGGATGGGGAAGCGAGACGGCCAAATGAAACCTCTTGGCTAACCCGGGGACTATAACCCTGAATTTATAGAGGGGTCCCGTATTCAGCCCATCAATGAATACTGGCCCGCAAGTTGGGCCTCAGTATATGTTGGTCCATGACACTTTATCATACCTATTTAATTCCTTAAACTTTAGTAGATCACTTTATACTCGGGCACGGACAATAAATAATGGCATCCACATATAAGTGTAATATGTGGTCCATTGTTGAATTATTCCAACAATCTCCCACTGGGGCACATATGCAACTTAAATGTGTAAAACCTTATGCGTGCAATATTGCCATTATTTATTCCCTAAACAATCTAGTCCATTGATTGCATCCACATAGAACCAATCAGGATTTTCGTCATATTACACATAACTAAATCCCAGAATGATCACATATATGAATACAACCAAATGACATAGATCAATCGTGGATATTCTGCATGGAAAATTTCATGAATGTGATCTGTACATGCCTATTTTCCAACTGGTCCTCCTTAGTGAGATCAACTTTAATCATGCAGAATGGTAACTTGAGTCACAACCTTAAAGGAAAACCGAATAACTTTATTTTTCTATAACCTTATTTCTGATCAGAATATATACCTGAATGTTCATAAAATCAAATACCAGATACATACTCCCACTAAACTAGGATATCCTCATCATAAAGCACACACATTCAAGCTATGTGCTCATGAAAGACCTTGTGTGTTACTCCCTTTGTTAGGGGTTCAACGATTATGGAGTATGTCCGAATATGTTAGATAGAAAACTGTCCATTCTGCTCCCTATCCTTAACGGCTAGGTTTTTGGAATATAAGACTGCCGCCATATTGTCATAATATGACTTTAATGGTCTTTCAATACTTTACGCAATTTGTAGCCCAGTGACAAGTTGCGCAGCCTTATTCCATGATTGGATGCCTCCCAAACTGCTACATGCTTTGCTTCCTTAGGGGAGGAAGCTCTAAGAAATGACTTTACCAACTAGCATATAAATATAGCCTGATGTGGATTTCTTAATGCATTGGCATCCATCGTGATCAGAATCAACATACCGAATGATCTCTAACTGATCTGATCTACGATACATGAGCACGTAATCCTATATTCTCTTTAGATATTTCATAACCCGTTTGGCTGCTTTACAATGGTTCACACACGGGTTATTCATATATCTGCCCAACATTCTAGTAACAAAACGTGAGATCTGGTCGCATAGAAATTTCTTGGTTTGCTGCAGCAAAACCGAATTATAGGCGGCAAGCAATATGTGATTTATATATAAAATCTGGAATATGAACTTACTCCCACTAACCTTACGATGTACAAAATGATCAGCATGATTTACCTCGAAACCGAATGAGATAATTACCTGATGAAATTTATGATACCAATGACGGGAAGTTTGCTTGAGACCATAGATAGATTTCTTTACTTTGCAAACCACAGAGTTAGGTTCTCCTAACACAATTTCTGGTTACTCCATATAAATCGTCTCATCAATGGCACCATTGAAAAAAACGTAGTCTTAACATCCATATGATATATCTCAAGATCAAAATGGGCAACTAATGTTATGACTACTGCAAGAGAGTCTTTTGAAGAAACTAGAAAGAAAGCCTCTTTAAAGTCAATTCATTCCTTTTGAGTAAAGCCTTTTCCATAAGACATGCCTTAAATCTTACCACTTTGCCGTTTGCATTCATTTTGTATTTAAAATATTCATTTGCAACGAAAGGGTTTTGTACTTTCCGGCAAAGGGACAAGATCTCTCAAACCTTGTTGTCTTGCATGGACTTTGCATTGCCTCAATTTTGTACTCCTCATTCATCGCCTCAATCCACTTTTGAGAGTTAGAGCTTTGCATTGCTTGTTGGAAGTTGATTGGATCATTTTCCACCATACCATTGTCTACCTCATGTTCATGAGGGAAGACAATGTAATCATCTGAAATTGCATTTCTCCTTTCTTATGTGGATCGTCTTAACATCGTTTCTTGAGGTTGTTGAGTTTCCACTTAAGGAACTTCAACCTGTGTAGGAGGAATTTCAACCTGAACGTCATTATGTAGAGGTTGTGGATTTACTTCTTTAATCACAACAAGGTATTGGAATTCCTGTGTTTTCAGAAGCAACTAATAGATTCGACTCAGTAATAGTGATCGATTCTTCCTCGAAAGTGATGTTTTTTACTTTATCTTCCCCCAAGCTCAGCATCCTCAAAGAAACGTGCAGTTCCCGTTTCAAAAATATTCTTGAGAGTAAGATCATAAAACTTATAACCCTTTAAGCTTTCAGAATATCCAATAAAGTAACTGCTTAATGTTTTAGGGTTTAGTTCCTTTTCTTGAGGCTTACAAGGCCTTACCTTAGCTGGATAACCCCAAATTTGAAAGTGTCTTGGACCAGACTTGTAGCCTGTCTAAGCTTTACTGTGTTTTAGCAGTTGCCTTAGTTGGTACTTTGTGTAAAATATAAGCTGCAGTCTTTAATGCTTCTCCCATTTACCTAATTATGAGTATTCTTTACTGTGTCAGAAGCAGAAACATGATTCTTAACAGTTTCTTTGAACGGAACCCTTTGCAGCCTCTTAAAACTTTCTTTTTATGCCCTTCCCTCTAGAGGTGCCAGCCACATTGACACTGTGAAAGCTGTCATGTTTCAGTCTCTCTTCTTCTTGCACAAGATAGGATATGAGCTTATTCAGAGTCCATTTTTCCTTTTGTTAGTTTTAACTGACCTTAAACTGGTTATATTGTGCAGGAAGAGAAATAAGCAACAAGTATACTAAAAGGTCCTCAGACAGCTCAAGTTTTAATTCCTTAAGTTTCACAACTATGTGAGACATTTCCTTAATGTATTCTCTTATATTTCCTTGCCCCTTATACTTTATAGAAATCAAGCGTTGCAAAAGCATGCTTGTCTCTGCCTTATCGCCCTTACAAAGCGCTTTTCAATTTTGGCAAGAAAATCCTTAGTATTGAGAATACTATTTGTAATAACACCTTAAAAGGCTCTTGGGATGCCATGCCTTATGATCATAAAACTCCTGCGATTTAATCGCTCCCACTAACCAAAACACCTCCGTATTTCAAAAAATACTTTCATTCATAAGAGGAGGGAAAGATTAGTCCTTAATGTAAGGTCTAGATCTATACATCCCAGAATTGCTAGAATGTCATTCTTTTCCATTTAAAGAAATTCACATAAAATATAATGGCAATAAATTCAAATAAATATAATCCCCATCGCAAGATATTGGTAACAACATCAATATTTCATCTTTGGACGATAATATTAACTGTCAGTGGCATCTTGTTGTAATGATCAAATACTGACAATAAGATTTGCCAAACAATAACTATCCTTTGGGACATATTGTTTGCATGATTAACTTGATAATTGTCACATATTTATCATCACAGGTGCTTATATATTTCTGTCAAGCATCAACCTTCCTTTGGGTCGATTAGATACTCGCATGAAATTATACAGTCACAAATCGTCTCTAATATGCCTCAAAAATAATTTTCACAAGAGAGTACACTTTAGTGTGATGTGTCAATTTATTTAATTGGCATAAAAGATAAAGAACCTTAAATGGGCATAAAAGCCTTAAAAATTTATTTGAAATTTATTACCAATCTCATAACACCTTATTTGCACGTATTTAAAAAAATAATCAACATATAAAATATGCACAGAATAATTTTAATTAATCCAAAATAATGCATTAAATGTTTCTGGAAATGAATTATAAACATAAAGTCCCAAGAAACAATTTTAAAAAAAAATCAGGGGCCAAATGCATTATCAACACATAAAATATGTGCAAATAATTCTCTCAAAGTATATAATTCAAAAAATGATTCATAAAGTGTTTCTTGAATAAATTATAAACATAAAAGGTTTAAGAGAATTTCCATAAAAAGAAAAATAATTTGACCTTATCCTTTTGCTTCCCTCTGTTTTTTTTACAATAATAAATTTTGTAGGCCCAAATTTGATTAAAAGGAGAGCCTAAAAATAATCCAGCCCTTTATTCAGAAACAACCCTAATGAGAATTTTGAATTTTTTTTTTGAAACTGTGGTCCAGAACTGAATTACAGGCCCAAAAAATGGCCCAAAACCTTTTACTAAATCAGGCCCAAAAACTGGAGGCCCAGAACCAAAAACTTTTCAATGTCGTTGGCCCAAAAAAAACTGAAGAGCCCAAACTCTAGCGGACAAAAAACCAATGGCCCAGAAAACTGAAACGACACTTTTTTTTACTGCCCAAACGAGTGGTGTCAAAAATTGGCCCAAAAATGGTCAGCCCAAAAAAAACGTGGCCCAGCTTTTGAAATTAGAGGGAGATAAAACATGAAGCCCAAAAGACCAATTTTTTTTAATGCCCAAAGCTTTAAAAAACGAAGGACCAGACAATAAGCCCAAAAAAAAGGTAGAACAAAACATTTCACTCTGCACTGAAAATGCCGTCGTTTTGGGTAAAGGCAAAACATCACCTTTTGGTCAATCTTCAAGCCAGCAAACCATTAATAAAAACTGACCCCGACTCCACGTGCCCGCTTTCCTTTCTCCACGCGGCGCGCCATTTTTTTTTTTAACTCATCTTCTTTCACAGGCAGTTACTCGGCAGCGACTTCAATGACGGAAAAAACGGCAAGTCTCAAATGGAAATCGTCCTCTCCCTCTTCGTAACTGCCACACAGCAGTTATTCCCTATTCAATGCAAATTACGGCAAATTACGGATTCTTCTCCGCTCACGCAGTCGCTTTGATTCACGTTACCTTTTCTCAGCGACAGCGAGCTCGTTTCCGACGGCCATGGGAGCTTTTCAAACGGCGGTTTTGGGTTCGATGAGGGCAATTTCCTCAAAGAACAACTAAACACATATATATAGGAAGATCCGGGCATCACGAGCTTCTTCCTTGAGTTCCAAAAAATGAAACTTACACAGGTGACTCTCTAGAACTCCGGCGAAAACCATTGTTTCCGGTGAGTGGGCGGAATCCATTATTTCCTATAGGAAAATAGATATATGTACACGCACGAAAACGAGAAGGCTTTCAATTTTTTTTTTAAAAGATTTCTTTTCCGGCGAGAAGACATAGATTCCGGCAAAAGAAGTTTTCAGATTGATGAAAAATGTATATAAACTTACAGATCCATACAGACATTCAGGATCCGGATCCATAATACACGATAAGAAGCATCAACCACAGATATAACACAAGCACAGATCCATACGCACATATACGATCTGAATTTATAACACGCAGTGAGTAAGCATTCAGCAATCGATGGACATATATACAGTGTCATCCAAGACAGATTAAAGAGCACCAAAACACAAATCCGAAATCTGGATCTTCTCAGAAAGTAAGCAACGGCGCAAAAGAAAAGATCTTGAACAATGATAAAGCAACTACTCCAAAGAACTTAATATGTAAGCTCTGATACCAATTGTTGGAAATTCTTTAGCATACAAGTTCAGTTGAATAGATTACAGCATTGCGGAAGCGTACCTGGATCAATGGATGTGGTTGATGGAAAGGGATGCGTGTGATGGAAGGGCTAGGTCAACCAGGTTATCACTGAGGGAAGAGATGAAACCGACTGCGGATGGGAAAACGAGACGGCCAAATGAAACCTTTTGGCTAACCCGGGGACCATAGCCCTGAATTTATAGAGGGGCCCGTATTCAGCCCATCAATGAATACATGCCCGCAAGTTGGGCCTCAGTATATTTTGGTCCATGACACTTTATCATGCCCACTTAATTCCTTAAACTTTAGTAGATCACTTTATACTCGGGCACGGACAATAAATAATGGCACTCACATGTAAGTGCAATATGTGGCCCATTATTGAATTATTCCAACACACCTCCGTTACAGATCTCCTCCCACCTTCATCGACTTGATCTGAAAACATGGAGGCCGCTTGACGGAGGTCCACAATAGCACCATTGATAGAGGTTGCTCGACGGAGGTCAAAAGGAAGAGGGAGGGGTTGTCCCCAGCTCTCGCCTCGCTACCCACCTTCACAGTCATATGGCTTCATGAAGAAGGGGACGGGTAAAAGGGTCAGAGAGACGTAGTTCTATGGAGTTAGAATTGGGTTTCTATTGGTGGTGGTTAGAATTCAATTTCATCATGTTTTGATTCCATGGAAGTGGATTCAATAATACTAAACACTCCAACTTTGGGTTTCACTTCCAATTCCACTTCCCACCCATCACTCCATCCTACCAAATAAGGCATTAATGCATGATTTAATTATAGAGTTCATTTTAGTTCTAATTGCTGTATATAAAGGTTAAACGAGTAGTTAAAAATTAATTAAGAGACCGAATGATGATGGAAGGAAAGGAAAAGAAAGGAAGATTGAAAATGTCATTTTGGCAATACCTCTTTTTCATATTTATCAATTTATTTCTAAATTGCATCTATTAATACTCCCTTAACAACAAATTAGTTAAATATGTCTTTTATTAAAGATAAAAGAAGTAATCCATTTTACCATTCATAAATGGTAAATACCTGATTTAATCACCCATATTTTATAAGAAGTCGAAGACCTGAGATCTAATAATTACCATCCAAAATATATCAAACATTGATATAAGATCTCTTTTTTGGCCTGTTACTGATTTAATCACCCATATATCAAACATTGATATTAAATAGCATAAAGAACAAAAGAAGTCAATCAGATATATTTTAAGCTAAACCCAGCTTGAACTGTATTTACGGTGAGGTGAACAGTGAGCTTCATTCAAGCATACTGCTCTACTCATTAAGTTATTTTATTAATTATAGATGAAAATTAGAGTCACCAATTGCGCACACACAAACACACGTACTATGTTATAAATTTTTTGGATAGCGTGTAGATGATAGATTACCGATGAAAATGGATGCCCATTTGACTTAGGGTTGAAAGTTTGCTTCATCTACAGGATGAGGTTTTACTAAAAAAAAAAAAAACCAAAGATAATTTTCATGGGAGATGACATTACGATGTGTTTAACGCTTGATCGGATAAAATTCGTCAACATTGAAATGATATGAACAATTTCGAAAGATTTTAATTTTTTATATGGTTATCTATCACTTTTTAAGTATTATTGAGTACAATTGCGATATATAGTTTTTCAAAAATATTTTCTACATTCACAATTTTCAATTGTCTGCCCATTTTAAAAAAGCACTTTAATATAATATATTGAAAAATAAAATAAAAATATATTAATACAAATATTTACTATAATTTAGAATATTTTATATTTATAATGCATTTGTAAGATATAGAATTTTTAAATAAGGTGCCTAAAAGTAATTCAAAACCTAACATCCACATCCCTTCCATATTCAACCCCCCATTCTCGTTAACTTTGAATTCATTGCACTCACATTGTATTTCAATAATCAATGTGAATAATTCAATATATGGATGGATTCTACTTCTATCATAATAAGTTAGACATGAATGGAATTCATCCTTCTCTCTTGTTCTAAATTATATTTAGTTCAAAGGATTTGATCTTTTATTTGTGCAAGAAGTAATAATTCATTTGAAGTAGAAAAGGGAACACATTTTTTTTTTTTAAAAAAAAGACTCCACTCTTAAAATTGTAAGCAGTAATTTTTTTTAATAAACGGTAAGCTGTAAGTACTTCATCTCTATCCCCATTTAAAATAATGATTTAATTTTCCTCTGAAGAAGGGGAGATTTCCTCCAAAAATATAGAGTACAATATTAAATAATTAATAGGCAACATTATTATGTATCACCAGTGTTGCTTATTTCTCGGACTTGAATCTATACTAATTCAAAAAAGATAAAAGAAAATGACAAAGCTTACGTTAATTAACTTAATTATATCCATTAGATCATTCAAAAGTCCCAATAAAGCCTCATGGAATTTAACATATACTCAAACGTTATACACGGATTTTCCCTCAGATCATTCAACTCTCTTTATTTACAAGTTATATATATATATATATATATATATATATATATATAAGAAACAGACATTCCTTATAAACCGATATTTGGTTAAATCCTTTAAGAACAAGGAGGCAGATATTTGGGTGGCGGAAGGATGCTTGTTTGTGGGGTTCCTCCATCTCTCACAATGACAACAGTATCCATACCCCAACTTGTGTGTCTATCCAGATGACAATGCATATACCATACCCCTGCACAGACATATCGAATCAATGTGAAAATATGAAAAAAAAATAACAAACATATTACTCGCCCTCCATTTAAAATTGTAAGGCACTTTCATTCTATTAACTAATATATACTACCTGTAAATCAGTCATATATTTAACTATTGCAGAAACCTAGCTATGAATAATAGATAGAAGTTAAGAGAACTTGCCAGGATTATCAGCGACAAATCTCATTGCAACCCACCCATTTTTGGGAAGACCAAAGGTGTTAACTAGTGGAGGATCAACTAAGTTGTAGGAGAGAGGGTCTGTGACGTTGTTGAAATTTCCAAGGCCAAGTCCAACCACATAGAAGCTGAAGCCATGAAGATGAAGAGGGTGATTCTCTGCTG
>JANTPZ010122249.1:0-15580 GCA_025593235.1 Vachellia pachyceras | reverse complement strand
CAACATCCATGGTGGTTCTATCTCGCTCCTCAATGAGCCAGTTCTTACTCCCGAATTCATGCATGCCGACGAGCACACCTAGTCTCCTTAACGAAATCCCAGAAATTGACCTCTCTGACCCTCAGGCCAAGACCCTCATCGTCAAAGCCTGTCAAGACTTTGGCTTCTTCAAGCTCGTCAACCATGGCGTCTCATTAGACCTCATCTCTAACCTCGAAGCACAGGCTCTTAATTTCTTCTCACTCCCTCAAACTCACAAAGAGAGAGCAGGCCCCGCCGACCCCTTTGGCTATGGCAATAGGAAAATCGGCCCCAACGGCGATGTCGGTTGGATCGAGTATATCCTTCTCAACCTCAACACTGAAGTCGTCTCCCCCAAATCTCTCTCCATTTTCAGGGAAAACCCAGAAACTTTCAGGTAAAATTCCAGAGCAAAAAAAAAAAAAACAGATTCCCCTGTTTCTCCCTCTCTTTCTCTTTTCTTCTTCTTTATCTGAATGATAAAACCCTACAAGAAGGCCCGAAACTAAGCAACAAGACTCTGAATTTTCAGGTGTGCGGTGGAAGAATATATATCCGGAGTGAAGAAGATGAGCTGTGAAGTGCTGGAATTAATGGCGGAAGGTCTGGGGATAGAGCAGAGGAATGTGTTCAGCAAGCTTCTTAGGGACGAGAGAAGTGACTGCTTCTTCAGGCTGAACTATTATCCGACATGCGAGGACGATGAAGGAACGACGATCGAAGAAAAGCTGGTAGGCTTCGGAGAACACACAGACCCACAAATAATCTCTGTTCTGAGATCAAACAACACGTCTGGTCTCCAAATCTGCATTAAAGATGGAACCTGGGTTTCTGTCCCACCTGATAACACTTCCTTCTTCGTCAATGTTGGCGATTCCCTCCAGGTATTCCTTCTCACTACCTCCCTTCTCAATGTTGGTACAATGCAACACATTTTAGCAAATGTGTAAGCTATTGGTAATAACAAGGCGTACCAAACATGAACATCACCGCTCTTTTATTTGGTCCAATCAATGCAATAATGAATAAAAGGGTGAAGTTATATATTTATGTCAAAAGTTTAATGAAGTCGATTATGAAATGTTAGTGGAGGAGTGTAATTTGTTTATTGATGTGATGAAGGTGATGACGAATGGGAGGTTTAGGAGCGTGAAGCACAGAGTGGTGGCGGACACGGGGAAGTCGAGGTTGTCCATGATCTACTTCGTAGGGCCAGCTTTGGATGAGAAGATAATGCCTTTGCCCTCTCTTCTGAACACCCAAGAACACAGCTTGTACAAGGAATTCACATGGTTCGAGTACAAGAATTCTGGTTTCAAACACAGGCTTTCCCGTGATAGGCTCTCTCTCTTCCACAGATCTCTCCACCCTCCCATTAACTAACCTCTCTCTCTCTCTATATATATATCTGCAGACTGCAGCTATATATATATATGTTTGCGTGGAGAGAGATAGGTAGCTGGAGACTTTGAGCAATGAAGTGTAGTTTATGGCATATATGGTGAATAAGCTGTTCTTGTTGGGTTACTATCAGACGCGGTCGTTGTTAATAATCTTTATGTCTTTCCATTTCTCTGTGTGGTTAATGAAAGTCTACTCTGCTATTATATATGTTATTATTGCAATGTGTCATTGTTAGTTGTTTGATGGATGTTATTATATGTTTGGTGATGATTCATTAATTAATCAACAAAGAGAAAATTTGACAAGAAGTGGATGTGTGTGTATACATATACATACTCCCTCCACTTCTTTCGGTTCATAGTATACATCACTTTAATTCATCTATAAGAATCAGAAAGTAATGGTTAACTCATTTGATATATCATAAATTGAAATATTTTTACATTTTTACCCTTATTGAAAACTATGGATTAGAAATGCAGACAACATTAAAAATCGATTTTAATAGCGATAAATACTACTTTTTCAATATGATTTACAGTTTACGGGTGAATATATGATATAAATTTTATCTCGACTTGTATGAATATATTTTATCAACCCTAAGACAAACAAGGCCTTAACGTGTTGGCCATAACAGTGGTCATGATGATAAATCAACAGAAATAAAGTGGAGTAGAATTTGTTCATGCTTCTTTCCTTTTTCATTGAAACTAGACTTTTTTTGTGTGCATTATATAGAATCGAAGTGAATTATATACCTTCGTACATATCCTAAACATAGGAGCTTGGAAAATAGTCTGCAAAGATTGAAAAAGTAATTTAACTATTTATGCCTTGGTTTTCTTCAAATTTGCTTTTCAATTCATGAAAACTATTCATTTGATGATATATTTTTTAATATACGCAGTTGACATGTAGAGTTATTAATATGCATCGATCTTAATAGAAATCAGTGTTGCTTAATTGTTTAAATACGAGGTTTCAAGTTTAAATTTATGTAAAAGCAAAAAAAAAATATTTTTAGAAAAGTTACCATCAAATAAAGCCGTCAATGCTCAAACCTAATCCAGATCACTGTATAAAAAAGTTAACAGTTTATAAAAATTAAACATTTAGAAAATAAAGTTGATTAAGATTTTATATTTACAATTTCATTAATCAATTAGTTATTAAATTTAAGAATGGAGCGGGTAATACTCACAACACTTGTTACAAGTTTCTTTCTTTATATTTATGAACAAATGAACTTATCATCTTAGCATTAGGATAGGATGAGAAGATACATACATGCATATATATATATATATATATAGCTTTAGAAGACGGTCTATTTCTTTCTCTGTCCTAAAAAATGGAAGATTCTTAGAGACGCTGAGAGAGAGAAATGTACTTGAGTTTAGTGGAATGTCTGTAGTCCCAAGGGTCAAGTCACTATCATGATAAGGCTATAATCATCAAAGAACGACGGACAGAACAAATAAACAAGTCTTGAGTTCTTTTATCGTTTAACTAAACGATTAATTAATGTTCAATGCATATTCTAAGCGCTGGTTTGGTTCAATGAATTGTAGGGAATGGAATGTAATAACGATTACAGAACTTTTTTTTAAATATGCCATCAAAAAATTATAGAATGGAATTTATATTCTATTTATAAAATTAAAATATATGTGAGATGATTTTTTAACTTTATCAATGTCAATAATATGGTTTGTAACTATCTAAGAGTTTATTTACATTCACTTTTTAAAATATAGGTTTGGTTTTAAAATTTAGGTTTTATCTAAGTACTTACATTTTTCAAAAAAGCTGTTTTGAATATAAAACCTCGATTTGAAACATAAGTTTTGAAAAGTTATTTTCTTGTTAAATTACACCATCTCTTCTTATAAATTTTATCTCTCATACTTTTTCTTTCTTTCTTTCTCTTTCCTACATATCTTTTACCCTGAAATTCTTAAAAACCAAAACTTTCTAAGTGCAATCACCTTTTCAAAACCTAGTGCTTGTTTGGGAACGCCGTTTCCCAAACGATGAACGTAAGACGAGATAAAACCATCTCAAAATCCGTAAAAATCATCTTGAAATTTATAAAAACTATCTTGAAATCCGCAAAATCATCTAGAAATCCGTAAAATACCTTATAATCTGTAAGCTCCATTTCCCCAACGGAGTTTCCAAACAAGCACCTAGGTTTTATCTCAGAATCCATAAAAACTATCTTCAAAACCTAAGTATTACTTTGAAATCTGTAAAAGTTATTATCAAAAGGACTTCCATACAAACCCTGCATGTTGATTCATTGAGAATATAGATATCTATACATTGATTCACATGAAAGAATTCAAATTACGTCGTCAAAATTATTTGATGAAAATTATTTAATTTGTTGCAATGTACTGTAATCATGATTTTAATGAATTGCTTTCCTGTGCCAAGTAAACACCACAAAGTGTGTTATAAATCAAATCAGCCAATCTAAATGGGAAGAGGAATGATTTGGATTGACTTATTTTGTGATTAATTTGAATTAACCAGCTGTTGCTTTTCTCCTCCCTACCTCCATCATTATGCAAATTCCATGCCTTTTCTCTTAAATCTTGTTGGGTTGAATAAAAGCCTCGAAAAAGCTCTTAAAATCCTTAGCCTTTTCCCACATCTCTATCACTACCAAAAAAAAAATGACTTCCGTTACTAAATGACTATTTTCCGTCATTAAAATAAGGGTTGCTAATAATATTTTTCGTCGTTAAATGATATTTTTTGGTAGTGTATTAGATATCTGACACTTTATTTTCTAAATCATATTCTCATATATTTAAACAATTGATGAATCTAGATCATAGCTTTATGATTAGGATGCCTCTTCCCATAATTTTTTTTTTTGAACAAGGTGGAATTCAAATTCAATTCATCTACCTTATGATCTAACTAATCCATTTCCATCCTGTCCCTTATCAACGATAGTTGTATATACACAGAACAACTAGTTAACTAGGGTTGTGTTAGATACAGTTTCAACTATATTATTTGTAACTCATGATAAATAGTATGACTGAGATTTTTTTATATTACATATACATATACATCATAATTGATTAATAAAAAATTAATAAATTTCAAGTTAGTTAAGAAAACACAACATATAATATTGACAATTACACATCATACATGATAATAAAAAAAATATTCAAAGCATATTGGCCACATTGGCAAATTTCTACGACTAAGTGATGAAATAGTAGAGCAATATAATATTACAGACACGTTGATAAGATTAAGGTGGTCCATGGTGTGACCTGCTTTTTGAGACAAGGCAGCAACATACATTTGACATTCTCCTTCCCCCCACGATGCATTGAATCTTATTCTCATCATTCTTTTTTTTATATAAACTTCTCAAAGTGTTTCTCTGCTTTAAAAAAAACTTCATGTATGTGTGATATGATAGTCTTCATATATTATTTATAATAAAACATGTGCTACCTTTATTAGCCAACTATATGTATTATTGCTATTGCATTTGATGTGATATTTCATTAAATTTCCGTGTGCTATGAAAAAGAGAGTATTAATTAGGGAGATTTATTATCAGGTCCCATGGAAGGAAGTTATTTATGAAAATGTCTCAAGAGGTTGTCAATGACAAGTCGAGGAGGGCCATTAACAAATGGAGCAGTTGCCATTGACAACTCTTGGGACCTTTTCATAAATAATTTCTTTCAATGGGATCTTACAATAAATCTCCCTATTAATTACCCTTCATGATTGCTTTTGCCAATAAGGTTTTCACATAGACAATCTATATGAATGATTCGTATATTATTAGAGAGTGACATGCTTTTAAATAATATATCATTTTATGTATACGGGTCAAAGCAACTTTTTTGGTATTTTAATATTTCGTTTATGTGCGGCTTGTGATTTTTTCACTGAGTCATATCGATTGGTATAATATTATTCTTTTGTAGAAAATCAACTTAGAATGTGAAAATGAAATAAAAAGGCCAGCATATTCCTCCCTTGAGTCTTAAGTTTTGAGTTAGGGTTCTTTTGTTACGCAAAATTCATTTTGATAAATATAGAAGTGGAGATGGATATGAAACTGGAAATAGAAATGCAGTTTAAAAGTATGTCTGTATGTCATAGAAATGAGACATGAATTTTTATATGAAAAGACTTAAAAGCCCTTCAAAATTCAAAAATCTTTTTTTTAATTGTTTTGTAGATTTAAAATGAATTCTATACATTTTTGTTCAATTCCACATCTTACCTTATGGAATTGATTTCCATGCATTTTGATTGAATTGGCTTCCACATGTAAGCCAATTCCATTGTACTAAACAAGTTCTATCATGAAAATGATTTCCATTTCCATATCCACCCCAATTCAATGGTACCAAACAAGCTATTAGGGTATTATATACAAAGGGGATTATAGTTAGAAGAGTTTCACGTTCATGTGATTAAACCTAATTCAATCTGAATTAATTAGATCCTAGAATTTTTTAAAATGAGTTGTTATTAAAAAATGTTTGAATACATAGTACTCAACATTGTGTTAAATAGAATTTCCTTTAGCACAAAGATACGTGTAGTTAGTAAAAAAAAAATCAATTTAGCAAGGTGTAATTAACAATATTATCTCGCTTTTCTCATCTTATCATAACACATATATATAAAAAAAATTAAATTTATGGAAAATTATTATATTATATTATATTATATATATTTACAAAGTATAAATAGTGCATTTTAGTTCTATATTGTGTAAGCCAAATGAAATGGAATGAAATAGAGAGAACGACCATAAAAAGAACGAATATAACTTGGATAAGAAGTAGAAAATATTGCATATATAAATGTGAAATCAATGCACAGCAGCTTTTTTTTTTACTAAGTATACGTATTCTTCTATTAAAACTAGTAATGTTTAAGACGATATTAAACATTAAATATGAGCATATCTCTTGATTGACATTCAAATTTTAATTATCATGTTGTACAAGATTAATTCATTTAGCTAGATTTAACCCAGGTCATTGTTAAATCAAGACTATATCCCAACTCAAAACTTTAAGGTTTAACTTTAAAACTTGAGTTTATAAGGCATTTCACTTAACATTCTAATTAACCAAATATATGTATGTTAGGACAAGTGCAACAGATATTAAATTTTTTTATCATTTGCAAAAGTCTTCAAGGAAACAAATAAACAAATATATAATATAAATTAAATAGTACAAGAGACACCGAATTGTTGACATGGGAAAACCCCTCAATTCAAAGGCGAAAACCACATGTCATCCATACCAAAGAAAATCAAATCCATTATTATCCTAATAGGGTTACAGGAAAGTCACAATTAGATAGACAAATACGTACAGACCAACCAGTCAAACAATCAAAGATGCTAGCTTATAATATATAATAAAGAAGCTGAAAATACTCAGAAAACAGAGTTCAGTGTGAGCTCAATATCTCTCACACTAAGCAACAAACAGACAATCCCACCATTCCAAATCACGCATTGGAAGCTTCAAAACCTGCAACAAAATTTTAGCCCCATCCAACGTTAACAAATGGGCAAACTCTATTTCATCGAATCTATTTTGTGAACCTGCGAAAATCGCTTTGTCTCTTGTTCTCTCTCCACTTATATTTTACCAAAGCTGTATTTTTCTGAATAAGACCTTTCACCCTTATTGACCTAGTCTACCATCCCTCCACTTGTGTAAGGGAGACACAAGATTTCAATCATTGGGTTTTTCTCCGCATAGGAAGAGAGCCCAAGATCCAACAGACAAAGAGTGTGTGTGTGTGTGTGAAGAGGGCTTCTGATATCACGCAACAATTACACTTACACATACAGATGAAGTGGTAAGTGGCTTGTTTTAACTTAAGCAAGGTATCAAGTTCGAGTCCTTGTGTATGTAGTAGCCACCGTTGGGAGACTCACCCACAATTTTCAAGTGCGCAACATGGGTCGGGTCCGGATTAGTCGGGGCGAAGCTCCGGAGACCGGATGAAAAATAAAAAAATCACAAACCTAACTCCACACTCAATGGACATAGCGACACAACGTGTATGTATATCTGTAGTGTACATGTCCTCTTTATCCCAAAGAATATAAAAGTGCTATATCCTGCAACTCCAAGAGTGGTTAAGGACGCAAATGAAACATCCACTTGGCAAAATTGTTCACGCACACAAATTCTTTCGCCCATGTGTGTCTCTGCACTAACAATTCTTGGTCGTTGGGACTACTGTACTGTGACAATATATATCATTTTGTTTTTATGTGATATTTATAATACCAACTTTTTATTACAATAATAAAAAGTCATCATTTTGATAACTAAGATTTGACACTTAACCATAGAGATAGACTCAGTAAAAAATGAATTACTATGATGAAAAATGAAAATTTCCTTATCACACAATCATAGAAACTGATGATCCTTTTCCAACATCATGTTTATGTATTGCTACTCTCTATTTGCTTGGTCTGTTATGTTCGTTCTACATGGCTTTGTCTGGTCATGAAGCTGCGTGTCTGGCCCCAGCTAGCTAATTCATCTCTAACCAATTTTAACCCATTTAAACTACTCCATCAGTGTGCAAATTGCACTACATAATAATTTTTAAATTTAGAACAAAATGGAGCATTAACTTTTATAAGAAGAGGTTTTGATCATTTAAATATAAGATATTGGCCTTGTTTGGAACCACGTTTAGAAAAGTTAAACGTGTGTTCAACAATATTTTTTCGTAAAATAAGATAATCTCCTTTACATATTTACCTCGTAAATGGTAAAAGGGATTTTCCACCGCGTTCTTAAATGGGTCTACTAATGTTGACTTTTATAAGAAGAGGGATTTTAGCCGTTTAAGTACAACATTCAAAGTTGAGTCAGTGTGAATGTAAAAAAGGCTAAAGCTACTTTAAATTAGAGTCAAATATGTTCAAACTATGATTTAATACCAATGAATGTGCATGCATGCGTGTGAGCCTCACTAATGAATTGACAGTTGATTCATGATCAATTAAAGGTGTTGTGGCTTATATATTGTGCGAATGAGAATATAAATTTTCTTTTCTTTCTTTGAGGTTTACACATAATATAATACGATATTGGCTGTTTCCTGATAAAATTATTAATGATATTTCTAATGGATGTGTACATGCAATGTATTAATAAATTTTAAAAAAAAAATTAAAGCAGTGGCTTTAATATCTCATTGCAAACCAGCCTGAACCTCTAGCTTTAGTGGTGAGCAGAAGATAAGATAATACGCATGTAATGCAGTAACGCCATTACAAGCTTGAAAATTTGAAAAGCTTTTATTTAATTTTCAAAGGGGAATAATTATACCATCTTTAGAAGCATAATAATAACAAAAATAATTATTATGAGCAAGGTAGGTGTGTTCCCACACAGTGTGGTCTTTAAGAATTATTATGCTTAGATTTATAAAGCAATGTTAGGTTACTTGGTATAAAGTCAGGAATTTGTTTTTTTCCATAATACTGGGTTTGTTTGGAATAATATTTTCAAAAGTCAAAAGTATTTTTAACAGTGTTTTTTTGTAAAACGAGATAATCTTCTTTATATATTTACATCGACTTACGTAAAAGTACTTCTCTGTTGCGTCCCATAGTAGTAGTATTAGTAGTCTACCCATGCTTGCTTACGAAATGAGAGCCACACACACACATTCAAATCATAATCCTTCCTTTTCACTGTTTGCTATGTTCATTGAACGCTCCATTATCGTCTCCCTCTCTATAAACATTCACGCATATGCCCAAAAAATTCAATTGTTTTCCTATTTAAAACCCTACTTTAAACTTTGATGGTTAGTTTTGGCCCCAAAAAAAACTTTAATAGTTAGTTGTTTTCGGGTTTTATCTATTTTTCAAGTAGTAATAACAATTAGGTTAAACCATATTTTTAGTCCTTTATGTTTACGTCAGCTTTCACTTTAGTTCTTTAAGTTTAAAAAGTGCACTTTCAGTCCCTCAAACTTAATGCCGTTAGTTTCTCTTAACGGAAATTGCTGACTCATCAAACATAACGCTATTATTTTAAATCTTTTTTATTTGACACAATTTAAAATATCAAAGTTATTATATTATTAAATTAAAATTAAAATGTGAGTATGCTTTGTCAACGTTTTATTGCATAGTCATCAATTAAATTTGATGAGTCATCAATTAGAAACTAACGGCGTTAAGTTTGAGGGACTGAAAGTGCACTATTTAAACTTAAAGGACTAAAATAAAATCTGACGCAAACATAAAGGATTAAAAGTATATTTTAGTCAAGGGTAAGCTTATTTTTTGGTCTTCTTTATTTAGAATTACTGATATTTAAGTATTTATAATGCGTGTGTGCATATATAATGACTTGGAGTGCATATATACTATTTTTGACAGTTTTAGTGTTCAAACACACCACCACTAAATGTAAAATGAAAGGAATCTTTATTTTCTAAATGTTTCGTTTTATATGGCTAATTAATCTTATTGGCAAAGTACATGAATGAGATCAAATGGGATAAAAGCAGATGAGATTTATAGTTGGTTCCACAATTTTATCAATGCTGTGTGTTTATAAAGATTAAATTTTTTTATAGGCCATATACATCTATACATTCAACAGTGTTCCTTAGTTATAAAATAATGAATTATTAAATATGAAGATCCTTATGAGTAAATTATTTAAAATATAAACTTGTTTAGAAATTGATGATTGTTTATAAACTATCAATACAAAATAAAATAATATTTATATTTAATAATTATTACATGAGAATATAGCATCTTAAAAAATTATAGCATCATTACTTATTGGTAAAGAATTCAAATTTCAAAACTTGGGCTCAAAATAGATTTCAGCCCATTAAAATATTATGATCATGAATGGGTTGTTCAAAATAAGCCTAAGTTGTTTTTATAAAATAAGCCTAAGTTGTTATTTACAAACAAAGCCCTTCCCTACTAGTTTAAAACCCATTTCTTTAGATCCAAGCCCAAAGACCACTTGTTCCCATTATCATCTTTTCTTTTTTCTTACCCCTTATTGAGTCCCACCTGCTCAATAATCACTAAAATATTAAATATTAAATTTATACTAATTGTTACTATGTTTATTCTATAATAATATGTTTGCAAGTTTATAAAAATTGCATCTATTTACAGTTAAATATTTATAAGATAATATATTATATTTGTAGGATTCCATATGTATTTTGAATCATTATCTTATTTATTAATTTGATTAATCTAAATAAATTTATATATTTTGAAATGTGACCTTAAAATGCTTTCCACTTAACATATTTAATTTTATTTTACAACCATTTAACAAATTTTTTTGCAACATATTTTTTTTGTTATCAATGTTGCATTTTAACATGAGATACTTGATATTCTTATATAGATACTTGATCCAATCCTTAATCTAATATGCAGTTTAATAAAAAAAAGTAACTATAAAAGTATATTTTGTATAAATAATAGGATGGATTGTGTAATGTCTTAAGGAGTCTCAAAATATATATAAATATATCATAATTATATATATATATATATATAAAGTAAGACATAGTAAAAGTTGACTCAAGTTGCAAGTATATGTTAGAAACTTAGAATCGCTTGATTTCACTCGCTCTGCTTTACTTATTTTTGCTCATTTATCTTATGGCAGCAATAAAACGATCAAGGCTCTGTTTGATTTGTAACAAAGATTTTCATGGACAGGGACAATAAAAACGAAAGTGGAAAAAAGAAAAGTAATGTAAATAATAAATAGGCTTTAAAAAGTATATTTTGTTATACATATTATTATTACATGGATGTTCACATCTCCTATTATATCCCTTTATTATCTTATATAATTTTTGATATTAATATATTCTAATATGGTAAATTCATACATATAAATATAAGACACTACGTAGGGAGATAATGAATAAGAGCTATTCCTCATTGCTCTCTACTTTTCTCTCTTTCTCTGTCTTCTTTTTCTTAAATTCGTAACATATTTGTTTTTTTTTTGCCCAAATTTAAAAAGTAAATTTGATATTATAGAAAATTCAAATGGAATTGGAATCCATGGATTTTGTGTGGTCTTGGAAAAGAACTTCAAAAAATATTGGGAGACAATATCATGTAAATTAATAAAATGCCTTTATATAAAATAATAAATTAATGAAATGAGTTAATAAAGTTAATTATCACCCCCAACAAAACAGTGTAATTATAGAGTTAGCGAAATGGTCTGCAAAAGTAGTGTGGTAGAAGCAGCGGATCCATTTTTCTCTCGTCGACGAATAAAGCATTCTACACTGAGTCGAGCTTGCCTTCGGACACAGTCCACCGTTGCCAGCCCTTCGTGGTTGTTCTCCGGCAATTATAGAAGAGGATTCGAACTCAAGGGATTTGCCTTCTCCCAAAATCTGGTGAGGTTTGTTTGTTCAATCTGGCCTTTGACAGTGGATTTGAATTTGTTCCCCCGCATCATCTGTTGTCAACCATGTGTTGGACGACATCTCACCATTTCTTTCTTTGTTTTAAATTTTTCATTCTAATTTGGCTTTGAATCTGGTCATGCAATCGTTTGAATATTGACCTTTTTAATCTTGGAATAATTACATATTGAGTTTAATTTCTTTTTTGAACTTTGATTACTGGCTTTTGCTTGTATGGTACTTCTGCCCTCTTCCTTTTGATTACTAGCTACTTATTATATGCTTTGAATTGTGTTGTTGTGCAATGTTGGATTTGTTGTGTATTGGCCTTCTGTTTATTAATCTCTCCCATATTATCACCAATGTAGAAAATTCTTAAGGTTTCTTTGATGCATGATCTTGAAAATGACTGAGCTTGATTTGTGTCCAAGTTAGTAGCTTGACTTTAAATCATTTCCTGTTGATCATTGGTCTGTTAATTCAGAAGCTATTGGCAGAAACAATAAATTGCGCACCCTACTCACTCTAGGCAACACTTTACATGATCATAGATTGCTGTAGTGTTATCATTGTCATTCTTCAGTGGCTTGGAGAGGTTGCCTGAATCAATTGTCTTACTCTTAGGCATCTTCGTTAAAGTGCCTGGAACAAAAATTAGAATGGTATGATATCAATTATGCATATTTCAAAGATTTAAGTTGGGATAAATGCCTACACTGAGTGTAATAGTGGTCTGCCAATGCCTGTGTGATATGAATTTACCACTCGTTGTTGCAATACCTTGAATCCATTTGGGTATATATTTTGATTGTAGGGAGACTCAACTCTCATCATATATAACATGAAGGTCACTTTTGAATTCAATTATGAGATCCTATGCTGATTTTGCGGTGTGTAGGATTTTGCTTATCAGGTTGCCATATTTTCATTTTTATTACTACATTTCGTGCTTCCTATGGATTTAGAGGGTCGTTTTATGGGATTAGAAATTAGGATGGTTGTATTCTGACTCAATCAGACAGCAGGATTTTTAATCAATTTCTTCGAATCAATTAAGAGTTACATTATTGGTTTTTCCTTTACATACAATTGATTTCTATCAATATGAGATATGATGCTAAATAAGCAAAGTCTCTGTTTAACCCTAACGGATTTTGGTAAGCATGGCATTGATTGAAGTTGGACATTGAAGGATGCAATGAAAAGAAAAGCAAGGATTGTGCAAAAGTTGATAGATGGGTCAAAGTCCATAGCCAGAAATTTATTCTTGATCTTGTATATTAAACGTTTAATATTAGCATTGAGCTGTATAATTCATTGAGAATGTACACTTTCTTGTAGATGGTGCGGCTTAATTTAACTTCATTTGGTCCTGGATTGGTGTAGAGTCACTGAGCCAAGATGGCAATCATTACTAAGATAAAGTGGGTCATTCTTTCTGTAATCACTTTATCTGTGGCATCTATTATCATCCATCTTTCCTTTGCAAAGTTTTGGACTGTTAGGATGTTGCAGTATGAAACAGTGACTGGTCTTCCTGAAGACTTTGCTTCCAAATTGGGGAGACAGGTGATTTTAGATATGTACATGATCTGTGCTAAAAGTTCATGCATTCTGTTCTTTACTTTAATTTTTAAAATTTTGCCATTATTTGCTTGGGATTCAATAGGTTATAAAGAATAAGAAGCTATGGGGGGCCATAGAGTCTTTGGAAACTTTGCAGCCTTATGTCAACCCAAGAAGCAGCTATTCTGGTAATACTATTGCTCAAGACTCTTTTGCACTTCATTAGGGAGACGTTGTAGGTATAAAAGTATGCAACATAATTTGTAGTTGAGTGGGCATGTCACTGATTTGTTGAAGAGTAATACTTTCATATTATAATGCCTTTTTTCCTACTTGCAAATATAAATTGCCAATTAAAAAATGAAGTTACATTCTCTTATTTTTAGGTGCAGATGCTACTTAGTAAATAGATTTTTGGAAACTCTACATATCATCGATATAATTGGACAAGTATAGAAATTGATGCATACTTGCGATTGTAAATTGAGGCTTTTTTGGCCGTAAATGAATATAAGTTGTGATAAGATGATTTAATGGGTTTTCATCTTTGACAATTTGTAAAGCATAATTGGTATTCCTGCCATCATAAAAACAATATTTCTTCCTTTCAATTTCATGCTTTATATTTTTGTTTTGAAGTGTTTGTTCCTGTACTTCACAGTTCCGAAGGAGAAGAGCAATGGTTTCATCTATGCAAAAGTTTTTGGTGGATTTGCACAGATAAGATCTTCGGTATGATTCATCTTATGCATTGAATTTCCTTTTTAAAAATGTTTATATTTCATGCGAAGTCTGGAAAATTTGTTGATGTTACAGATCTGTGATCTGGTCGCAATATCCAGGCTTTTAAATGCTACTCTTGTCATCCCAGAAATTCAACAAAGTACTCAATCAAAGGGCATTAGGTATGTTTTCAGGAGTAATTTCTGTGCATTTGTGCTTTATGTTATCATATATTCTTTCACCCTTTTGCTTTAAATATATACGTATGTGTTTACATGTGCTTTTAACATTTCTTTCAGCTCAAAGTTCAAGAGTTTTTCCTATATCTATAATGAGGAGCAGTTCATATCATACCTGAAAAATGATATAATCATTGCGAAGACTCTGCCTGAAAATTTAAAGCAGAGGAGGAGGAGAAATGAAGTTCCTACATTTAAGCTCAAAAGTTCAACTTCTCCAAACTTTTACATAGAAGAAGTTTTACCTAAGCTAAAGAAATCAAAGGTTATTGGCTTTATTATTTCCACTGGTGGCTGTCTGCAGGTAATTCATTTTCAGAAAGCATCAATTTATGCTTAAAGCAGTTGCTATCTTGTATATTTTTCTTACTTCAATAAGAAACTGTCCTGTTTCCTTTTTTTTTCCATTTTTTTAACACCAGTACCAAATATTTTCTATATGGCAGCAACGCAGTTAGATTTTGCATCTTTGGATTCCCTTTAGATCTTGGAAATTTGGCACTAACCTTTGCTTGAGTCTTGACATTAATGTGGTTTGTCCTATTCTTGGTGTGCTTAATTGCTCATAACTCACTTCTTTACTAATGGACTGCCATGCATGTCTTGTGATTGACAAATGGACAGAAGAAGTGATTGATTTCAACTGATATCATTCTTTCAAGGGATTCACCCTTTTAAGCAATGGCTGACCTCTCCTTGTTGTTTTCCCTCCATTCAGATGCTCCATTAGAATGCTTTTTTTAAATTTGAAAGGCATCTTTAGCGTGCTTTCGATAGTAGAATTTCCATCAATCATGTCTTGTGCCTGTGACTTTGTTTCATTGACAAAGATACTATAGTTTGCCTGAGACCTTTTCGCATCCTCTTTTGCAGTCAATTCTTTCACCTAGCTTGGCTGAGATTCAGAGGCTAAGATGCAGGGTTGCTTTCCACGCACTCCAATTCCGGCCTGAAATTAAAATTGTTGGCAAACAAATGGTTCACAAGTAGGCATGCCTTTCAGTTGACAAATTAATGGGCATTTGCTATATTAACATTTAAAAGTAGAAACCTCCCTTTTCTATTGGTGCTCGAGTCAATATGATTCTTTTTGTGGCATTTATAATTCTAATGCTTTGTATTTGTATGATCCCGAACAATAGAGGATG
>JANTPZ010122248.1:0-17972 GCA_025593235.1 Vachellia pachyceras | reverse complement strand
GAATCTCACCCTCCCCCATTAACCATTTCTAGGTACAAGTGCATCCAAGAGTAAGGAGAAAGTTTATGAAGTTAAAGTAAGGAATTTGTCATGAGCATGGAATATATATATGTCATGAAGATGTCTTATGAGCCCATGCATATATGGATGTTATATGATAGCTAAGAACTCCTAAATGAATGATCAAATATGGTTCAAAAAGGATTAGGAGTTAGGGTTTCAAAAAGATGAAGTTTGAAAATGATAAGTTTGACTTTTTATCAAAGTGAAGTTAGTCAAACCCCTAAATTTGGCCTATTTCAAAACAGGGTAAATGAACTCCAATTGAGCTGAAATTTTACAGAAAAATAGTTGGCATTGTAAGGTTTAAAACAAGCCAAAGAACAATGGATTTGGAGTTTTTTACAGAAAGTTATGATGTTCCAAAGATTGAAGAAAATCACTGAAAAACCTGGGAAAATAGAAAAATGACCAAATGAACAGTACTTTTTCACGAATTAAACTGTATCATTTGGGAAAGTGAATGACTCAATGAGTATTTTTTCCTTATAAAGGAACTTACAAGATTCAAATAGAAACTGGAAGCACTCAATTTCGATTTTTCTACAATTAGTTATGAATTTTCAAAGTTGGCCCAAAAATATGTAAATAGTGACTTGAATAGTAACCTTAAACTTGAAAATTTTATTTTTCACTCTTTGGTTATTCTAAGTCACTAAAGGCCTAAAGGTGCTTCCAAATAGATATTTAATGAAGCTAAAGGTAAAGATTAAGGAGTGTCACACATATCACTCTAGGCAATTTTCATTAATTCTAGAATTCCTACGGAACTCCGTGTACTAAGCCAGGTCTATCTTTACGACATCCGACCTATAGTCTTTCTTTCTATACTATTTACCTCTGATTTCTCTTTTCATTCCTAGCTATCGGATTAGCATTTAATTCAGCTAGCACAAAAATTTATGGATATTACAGATGACATTGTGATTGTAATGGTTTTCCAAGTACCTGGTTAAACTTGGAAGGTATAGTGGATTGAAAATCTCAGAGGTGCTCTAATGACTGGATGTAGGTCAGAGAGGGCCGAACCAGGATAAATCGCTATGTGCTTTCTATTGTTTCATCTTCATTAACATATATTGTTTTTCACGGATGCAATCTATTTTCAACCTCTGGCTTTTTTATTAACTCGTGATTTGAATTTTGTGATCAACTGAGTTTCGGAAAGAAAAATTTTATGACACCCAATTCACCCCCCTCTTGGGTGACAGCCAGTTTAACATGCCGTATTTAGGAGAATCGCCGTAGTTAGGCGAATCGTCACAGTTAGGCGAGCCACTTCCTGATTGACAGGAAGAAGAGTAGAACCCTGATAGACAGGGATTAGGTGGGACCAGTTGCCGCAGTTAGGCAAGCTACTTCTTGATAGATAGGAAGAAGCATATTCCGATAGATATGAATCAGATAAAGCTACAACAGGAAACCATTGTGAGCTTCTCATATTATCTCACAAGAGAAGGAAAGCAGTAAAAACAAGGTATATGGAATAGACCATTCCCTATATGAAAAGAGAGAAGTAAGTTGATAGCAGTCAGGGGTAGAATCCCTTGAATAGCGGGTACTATATAAATCAGTGAGATGAACAGAATGCAAGTCCTCTCTCTGCAACGTCATAGCAATCATCAGAAAAGAAGTAGTAAGGGTTATTGAATCCTGAGATATAGCAGATTGGCATAAAGCAGGCATTGAATGAATCAATGTCTGAGAGTTCAAACAGTATAGCAAAAGACATATGGCCTGAGAAGAATGAGCTAAGAAGCACGAAAGGAAAAGAGAGAATGCTAGAAAAGCGCTGAAGTAAAAAGAAGGAATAAGCAAAATCTCAGAAGACGGTGCTTCTTTCTAAGATTTATCTTGGGAAATTATAGTCTAGCTATAACTGAAGATAGATAACTTATTCTTAACCCATGTTCCATGGTTTAAAGGTTTCTAAAGAGCAAGAATGACTCCCTTTGTAATGAGGTAAAGGTCAGGGACCAAGCCTACAGAATGGCGCTGATGCGCATAAGGTCATAGTGGACCATAATAAAGGAGCCTATGAAGAGGCTCAGAGTCAGAAGTATGATGTTGCTCTTAGAACACGAGAATGAGATGACCCGGATGGGCTTAAGATAAGAAAATGTCCTCACGATGAATAGCTAATACAGAGAGAGTACCCTTGACTTTTCCTTAGATAGGTCAGCTGTCAATGAGAGTAAGCTTATTCCAATCCCTGAAAAGAGGGAAAGTAAAGAAAGTAAAGACAAAGCTATAAGTTCTGAATAAAGTATAGTTAGTCTAGCTAAAATGTTAGAGCCTCAAAAATTAAAGCTTAAAGCATTATGTATGAATACTAGCAGATAGTTACGAAGCTAGTTAAATAGCATGAGATCTAGAAAGTAAAGTAAAAGTTTCTCTGAATTATGAAAGCACAGAAGAACCAAGGGAAATGAGAAATCTTAAAAATTCCCTATTGGAGTGCTGAAGTTTAGAAAAGAATGTTATAACTCTACAAAGCCTGCTATGAGACTATAAGTATGAGTTAAGAAAGGAAGAAAAAGAGAAGCCTTAGATATTGCACAAACTCACCATATATTGAAAGAAAAGAGATAAAGGCGAGTTAAGAGTAAAGAAAAAGAAGGGTTGAAAATAGTAAAAGTCAGCAAAGAATGAAGCTGACTATTGAAATACGAGTTAAGAAGTAAGGCAGCCTTAGAGATTCTATTTTCAAAGGTAATGGTCAAATAGTAAAGATCAAGAAGTTTTAGTAATTAAAGAAATTGGCATGATTCTGAGATAGTAATGGAACGGCTAAGCAGATAAAGCCGAAGAGATGTGATAAATCAGTAATTAATTCATGTCAATAAGAGAAGATGACCGTTGATTATAAGGTTGGAGAACACATATCTTTAAGGGTATCTCCACTAATGAGAATTAGTCAGTCTTCAAGGTTACAGGAAATCAGTTAAAGAGATGTTTTTGAAAACTTAATGATGAGATGATAATATCATTTGGCCTTACCCCCAAGCCTGAGTCAAAGGTGCCAGAAATTTCCTATTTCCTATATAAAAGCAAGATCCTATAACAAATAATTATAAAGCATTTTGGCAAGAGCTAGTGCCAGACAAAGTATGTAGGAAAATAGAAGAAGAGATAAAAGTTAAGAGCTTGGAGTTGATGACTTAGATATGTAAATTTCGAGGATGAAATTTATTTTAAAGGGGGAGAAATGTAATATCCATCATTTTCTATAAATTGAAATAAAGGCCAAATTGATAGTTATGAGATAAGATAAGGCCCAAAAATAAAAGTACAGAAAGAGAAGATGTCAATGGACTAAGAGACCCTGGTCAATTTAGTCCTAAGGCTTTCAAATTACTAAAAATGTAAGCAAGGGACATAAATGTCATTAAGTATAAAGACCAAGGACAATATGGTCATTGGATAAAAATGGCCAAACCAGTAGTCAAAAGTGAAGTTAGAGCCCATAGATAGAAAGCATGGAAAAAGTTGATGCTAATGGGCTGAATAACCCAAAGTCAGACTTGGCTCAGCGGGAGAAATTTTATGAGAACTCCGCAGTTAAGCATGCTCACCCTGTAGTAGTGACCTTCTAGGAAGGACCTAGATGTCATTACATGAAAAGATCAAGGGTGAAAAGTCAAGGGCATTTTGGACATTAAGAGAAGTGTAGGGCATTTTGGTCATTTGACAAAGTCAAAGTCAAAAAGTCAACTATTGACCAAAATATCAGAAAAATTCACAGATGCCCAAAAGATAGAGTAGAACTCATTGATTTACTGAGATTTGATAGATTGTCAAAATGCGGCCAATAAGATTAATTTTTACCCATGTGCAGCCATTATTATCACTTTATGAAGACCAATGAGAGCTAAACATATGTTTAAAATGTGGACCAATAAGATTAATTTTATTAATTAGATTCCCTATTAATCATTTAAGTAATTTGTGAGGGGATTAATGTATAAAATTTCTGTTCACTTGCCCCTCCAAATCTGTCATCCTGCTCCCCCTCTTGAGATCCAAAATGACGCTATGAACAAGCAAGCAAGAGAAGAAAAACTCCAAGAAAATTCAAGGTACAAGCTTAAACCCCTTAATGATATACCTTTTCGTGAAGCTTGTAACTTCCTCTTCCTCTCTATGGTCTTAGAATCTTGAATAAACTTCTCTTTCCCAAGATCCAAAGTTAGTGTTCTTGGAAGAGAAAGTGAGAAAGAGGAAGAGTTAGAGCCAATAATGATATGCAAAATGCTCCTTGTGTTGTAAGGAGTAGTTTGGTATGTATATATATTGTGATTGTTTGGTGGTTGTTTGTTGATTTTGCAAATTTTGGAATTTAAAACCCTAAGAAGAAATGCTGCCAAAGTTTCTGTTGAATGTAGGAAAGTTGAATTTAAGTTCAATAATCCATGGAAATAAGATTGGAAGCAAGAAAATGATGATACATAAGTTGAAATTTTGAAAAATCATGTTTTGGCAATTTTTGGGGAATTTCGTGCAAATCTGGAAGTGAAGGAAGAAGTGAGTTTTTGATGATTTTAATGCTTCTATTGGCTTTAAAATGAGAAATTGTGTAGGGGTAAAGTGAGCCAAGTAATTTGGAAGCATTACAAATCCATAAGACAAGTTAAAACCCTCTAGGAAACAAGGAAGTTCAAGAGGAAGTTTAATAGAGTTTTAAATTGATTCTTGCCTTGAAATGGCTTATGTTTAATGGCCCTGATGTTGTGCATTATGTAGGAAAGTGTTTGATGCAAGGAATTAGTTTCTCATGTGATCAAGAAAGCATCAAAGTTAAGGGAAAGATTAAGAGCTAAAGGTAGCAAAACTCTCTAACCTTAAGCTAAATTGCTTTGAAAATGTGTATGAATTTATGCATGACTTATACTGAAAATTTATGATGATTGAAAGTGTGAATATTTGCTTTTGTGTGCTATGACCATATGCATTTAATTATTACATGTTGCACTTTTATGAAGTCACACTTATATTGAAAGGTGTCATGCAATTTTATAAAGTGTGTTGGAAAGTTTTGCTATTGGGATTTCCAAAAATCTCATTATCCCCCAACCAACCATGTAGGTGGAAGTTCATACATGGGTAAGGATAAAGCATATGGATGCATGAAGCAAGTTTTATGCCTCTTTTGGATGAATGTTGGTTATGTAGCTTAATGACAATTAAGTTTATGATGTTATGTATTTTATGTAAATTAAACTCCTACGTAAGGGATAGCAAAAGAAGTTAAAGCATGCCTTAGATATAGGTTAATACATGATTAATTGTAAGGAAAAGAAATAACCAAGCAAGCATGCCAAGAAGAAAGGAAATGAGAATGGCAAAACTCCATAAAAGTGAAAGTAAAGTGGTCAAAACCCCAAATTTGGGCCGATGTGAAATAAGGTAAATGAAGTCCAAATGAGTTTAATTTTCCAGAAAAATAGTTCACATGGCAAGCTTTAAAATGAGCTAAAGAAAACTGGATTTGAAGTTTTGTACGAAAAGTTATGATGTTCCAAAGTTGGTGAAAAATCACAGAAAAACCTGGGAAAATGGAAAATTACCAAATGAACAGTGTAACTTTGTGTAATAATTGTATCAATTGGGCAATTTTCTGACACAATGAGTATTTTTCCCCCATAAAGGATTTTGTAAGCTTCAAATAGAAATCAGAACCACTCAATTTTGATTTTCCTAGAATTAGTTATGAATTTTCAAAGTTTGGCCAAAATTTTGTGAATAGTAACTTTTAAAAGTCAATTTTTCAGATCTGATTTCTTTTGACTTTATAAGCTATTCTAGGCCCAAGAATGGTTCCATAATGATATAAAATGAAGCTAATGGTGTTAGTTAGGAGTGTTATTGAAGAGGCTACGGACTTTTGCAATGATTATCTATCTGGGGTGAGTACACAATCACGGTATGAAGAAGGTGCAAGCAAGGGAACACGAGGTTTAAAAGTGAAGAGTATGCCTCGTGAAGAAGTGTTACAATCACACCTATATATCTTGAATAATATGGAAGAAATTCAACCTTATTTCAATGAACATAAATAAGTGTTAAAGAAGATGCATCCTAGAAAGAATAACATGCAGATAGCGAATGAAAAGAATAAGACATTCATAGGATTGTTGAGGAAAGGGTTTCTCGTGACATTGATGCTTCTGAGATGATCAAATGGTTAGCATGGGGGCCTGCATTTGAGGTGGTCACCTGGAGCGGTTATGACATAAATGGGTATTCATTCTACATAAAGTTTCAAGATTACAAAAGTACAGTAAAAAATAGTGGGGTGATGGTTGTAGCTGAAGCCATGCATTTTTCAAGTTCAAAAAACAAGAACCCTGTATTGGCATCTATGGCTTACTATGGAGTTATTGAAGAAATTTGGGAGATGACCTACAACAAGTTTAAATTTCCATTATTTAAATGTATGTGGGTTAACAATAATGCTGTTGTAGTCGACCAACAGTTGGATTTACCTCAGTTGATCTTGAAAGAGTTGGTTATAGAGATAAGCCATTCATTCTAGCAAGTCAGGCCAGACAAGTGTTTTATGCCACAGACCTAGTAAATAAAAAATTGTTAATTTTACTTCAAAGTAAGAAATAAAAGGATGGAGATCCAACCTTTAATTTGGATGATACACCCCCTTTTACTATAAATCTACCTAGACCACGTGAAGCGGAATTGGTTAATACGATAACTATACTGTAAGACAAGATCACTGTGAAGGAATATGGAAAAATATATAAAGTAAGGAGTTAATTACGATATGAGTTATAGTATTGTGTGTTATATGTTTTTACCTTAGTTTACTTTATTCATGCTAATTTTAATTTATTTATATCTGATATTGATTTCTTAACAGAAATATGGCGAATTTAGATGAGTCACACAATGATGAACACGTAGATGAAAACCCAATGGTGGTGCGAGAGCCAACTGTGAAAAAGGTTAGGGATGTATAACTACGGCTTCCTTGACTGCGTGTCGTCGCCAACAATGGGAGAAGGTGCATGTAGAATTCGATGCTGATATGAATCCTATCGGTAATGAACAAGATCAATTTATCAGCTATTTAAGGTATTTAGCATGGAGCAAAGTTAGCATACTGTATGCTGGATGGCGGTCTGTTCCACAAGAAACACGGGATATTATATGGCAAGAAATTTCGGTATGTAACTTTCAACACCACTTCATTTACGCCTTTATTTCGATTTGTTTGAATTTCATTAAACAATGTTGTACTTTGCAGTAAACCTATGATGTTCTAGACACTAAGGGAATGAAGAAGCACTGGATGGGGCTTGTACGCATACGGTGGAAAGACTTCAAGAACAAGCTGACACGATATTATGATTGGGGGCCAAAGAAAGATGAAGATCCATGTTAGAAATATCCGTTTCTGCCCCCCGAAGACTGGAGGATGCTTGTGGCGTAACGGCAAGACCCACAATTTTAGGTGACATCCTTTAGTTATCTACATTTTGTTCCTATCACTAACTCAGATTTCCCTCTTATGCCTTAATAAGGTGCTGCAAATATCTATCCGCATTATTTAACTTGTTGCAGATATAGAAAGCTTCAACAAAAGATGATGGAGGAGGAGCAACAAAGATTACAAGAGGCATCCACCTCAAATCCCGCTGTTGTAGTTCTGGCCCCTACTCCTCCTCCACGTCACAAAAAATGGAAAGCAGCGAGGATGAAAGGTGGCAAGTACATAAATGAAGAAGTTGTTGAGGTTGCTGGAAGGATTGTAAGTGCTGACATATAATAATTACATGTAATTGCTTGTCTTGGGTTTATTGGTACCTCACTTATGACGTATTATATGATGCAGTATGACCTTACACAGCAGAGCAGACAAGGGACTTTCACTCAAAGTGGGAGGACGGACATCTTAGCAATGGCGATTGGAAAGCCAAATAACCCAGGCCAAGTTCGAGGGGCGTCGAGGAGAATCGGTCTAGGAAAATATTTTGGACGACCATCTCAACAGTTTACTAAAGCACATATTCAATCTAGAGTAGCTGAGATGCATGAATCACTCCGAGCTAAGTTTGACGCTCAACTTCGTAGCTCAATCCAAAGCCAGATACAAACCCAGATGATGGACAATCTGCGTGAGGAGATGAGAGTTGATATGAGAGTTTGAGTTGAGAGCTGAGATGATAGATGAGATGAGAGCTGAGTTCGCAGCTCTCCTGAAATCTGGGAAGCTGATTGACGAACTGAAGAATATAGATTCCCCTGCATTTTTGAGTAGCAAAGATAGCAATAATCTGCTTCAGATAGTACTGGGTGACCCTTCTCCTAATTCCCCCGCATAAGAAGTTGGAGAGCATTGTACTCTCTATCTGGATGAGCCAATACGCACTGTTGCCAATGCTTATTTCTATAGACAAGCTACTACGCACCATTGTATGCCAATTCCAGATAGCTTGTCTTACGTCTTGGTGACATGTATTGAAGATGGTGAGAAAGCCTCCGATGTCTCAATCACTGATCGAGAGGTGCTATATTTAGGTCAATCCAAGGGTTATTTCATTCTTTAGCCGAAAAATCTGATTTATACACCTATAACACCACATGAGGTAGTAGCCACCTTATGATCTTACTTGATTTTTCTTCAGCATTATATTTATAATATGTATTCTATGCTCCTTGTCATGGTTATGGCAGCTACGAGAAAAATTTACACCTGTGACCATGCAAATGCTTGATAGGATTGTGGGTCGTGGTCTAACATATGAATTCGTTATCAGCAAGGATGATGTGAAACAATTCCTATCATTGGAGGACCTAGATATAGCATGGCTTCAGTTTGCAATCTTGTAAGTTTTTATATTCCTATCTTCAATTGATGATGCCATTTTTTAGGTTTTATATAATTCACTATTTCCTTTATTATTTAACTCTTTAATAGGACCTTCCACAGTATTTGTGTCGACTTTTCTAGAGGTGATTTGTATGGATTCTTATGCCCTGTGAATACAACAAAGAGTTGCAATTCTCTAGAATATAGGGTGCATTACGTTGGGAGCACAATAAGAACAGACATTAATCCACAGCTGTGTTTCCTAGCGCCAATAATTGAAAGGTATGGAATTATAGTTACCCCTTTAACACATTTAGCCTAATTGGTAATAATCAACTTATTTTGCTAACTTCATTTTCATTTATATGTGCCGTTGTAGTCATCATTGGAGTCTTTGTGTTGTCTGCCCCCTTGTGAATAATGTGTATTAGTTTGATCCGTTGTCTGGCAGAAAGGCAAGGGGCGACCAAAAATACATCTTTGATACGTAAATGTGAAGGTAGAAATCAAACCACACAGTGGTCTTATCCAAAAGTAAGTACTTTTACTTTAAGTTCTTTCATTGAAAGTTGTTTATCCCTTTATATGTTTTAACAGTATGTTTTTTATCTTTAGTTCCCTCGACGATAAGGCAATAGTAAGTACATGTATTATGTTATCAGTTACATGTATAGTATCATTCAGAGTAGATTGACTAGAGATTTAGAAGAGTTAATATGTAATCTATCAAATATTAATGAGTTAATCGTTTAGTTTGATAAATTTGAATTGTTCTAATAATTTTTTTAAATTTGTAGATTTTTTATAATGACGATACTTACTTGGCTGGTGACACTGATTTGATCAGAGATTTGTTAGCTAAATGTCTCCTTGACTTGTAAATAATCCTTATTTCTTCAAGGTGAATATATAGTTCTAACTCTTCATGTCAACTTTTATAGGGTTAATTAGATTGATGAATTGTGTTTCTCTGCCACAAATGTACAATGATCTTTGCTCAATAAATGACAATGACTTTTGTGTTTCGCTGCCATAAGGACTTGTCTTATGTAGATATATACATCTAACTCTTGATGAATTTTGTGTTCCTATGCCACAATGACTTTTGCTTATAACCCTGATATGTGTTTATTATGTCTGGACTTGATCTGGTATATAAAATGGAATTGTAAACTGAATCAGTAAAGGGTTAAATAAAATTACACAAAAGGTTTTTTTAAAAAAAATATACCTACGATGCCCTATATGATATAAGGCGCCATAGGGTACACCCTACTGCGCCCTATATTGCTATATAGGGCGCCGTAGGTATATCCTACAGCTCCTTTCATCATATAGGGCGTCGTAGGCTCTAACTTTTTACTCCCTTCACATTTACGCCCCCTTAGAAAGGGCCCCAATTGGGTTAAAAATTGGACGTAAAAAGTACCTTTTGTAGTTGTGAACCCAACCCCCAAAACAAAACATGAATGAAAATTAACAGGGGAATTGTAATAGAAGAAATGGTGAAGCGGAAAGAATAGGTGAGAACAATGGAAACAATAGAAGGAGAACTATTAGGGAAGCCACAACCTCTGATGTCAATTATGATCCATTTAGTGCTACTTGCCCTAATTATGATGTTAATTTTGAGATTAAAGGGTTACTAATTAATTCTCTTCCTAAATTATATGGTTTGCCAGGAGAGGACCCATACATCCATTTGTAATCACTATCTATGATATGCCAGAGCATGAAACTGGTTGGAGGCTTACTTGACTAAGTACTATGGAAAGTATTTCACTTGTAATTGGAAGGGAAGGCAAGAGAATGGTTCATGAGCCTTCCAAGGCACATAGAAATGCATATCAGAGTTGGGGAACCTAAGAAAAGCTTTTTTGGAAAAATATTTCCCAGCATCCAGACCATTATCCATGAGAAAAGAGATCTATTTCACATGCCAAGAGTTTGATGAGTCATTGTATGACTACTAGAATAGATTTTAGGATCTTCTTTCCCGATACACTCACCATCAAATACCTGATGAACAATTAGTTTAGTATTTTTATGATGGGCTGAAAAGTCAAGAAAAAGGAATGTTAGATGCAGCTGTTGGAGGATCTTGATAGATTTGATTGCTGAAGAAGCTTGGGAACTTGTAAAGAAGATGGCTTTAAATCACGAACAGTATAGTGTGAGAGACACTAGGGTTGGCCATGAGATTGGAACATCAAGTGCTCATAATAGGAGAATGGGCACCCTAGAATCCAAGGTCGATTCATTAGAAAGTAAATTCACATTGCAATGTTCTCCAATCACTGCTGAGTTAAAGAGCTTGACTGCTGATAAATCATAGCCATCCATGGATTTAGTTGCTCCAAGTTGTGAAAACTGCGGGTAAATAATGCATATATCAAGTGTGTGGCCAAGCCGGTATGAAGATGTATCCGTAATGTATCAAGGGAGACCAAACCAGAAATGGGATCCCTACTCCAACACTTATAATGAGGGGTGGAAATCAAACCCAAAGTTTAGCTGAGAGGTGAAGAAGCCAATGGGCAAAGATTTCAAAGAAGTGGAGGAGTTGGGCCGTTTAGCTCCAACATTCAACAAAATAACAAGCAAGCCTTGAGTGCACCACCGAAAGAGGATACAAATCAGCTTCTTCAAAATATGTTGATGCTACTAAAGGAGGAGAACGCTTCCACCGCTAATCAGTTTAACTCATTTGCCTCACTTATTTAAAAGGATTCCTCAAAGAATGACGCAAGGTATGCCTCTTTGGAGAAGAGGATGGAGCAATGGGAGACAAAAGCAAAAAATCTAAACTCCTTTGTCACTCAACTCTCCAACAACTCGAGTGAACAATGAGCAAGGAGTGGTGGCTCCATACCTTCAAATACTGTCATTAATCCTAAAGGATTAAATGCAATAATTTGAGGAGTGGGAAACAAGTGAAATTTAATGACGAGGAAGAAGAGGAGAAAAGAGGAGAAGCATGTGAATTTGAAGAGTTTCCACAAGTTGCTGTAATAGGGAAGACGAGTGAGAACGTTAAAGAGGAGGCATTACTTTTCAAAGGAGAATTTGCCTCGCAAGAAGAAGAAGAAAGAATGGCTTCAAAGCAAGAGACCAAGAGCACAAATCAGAAAGGAAGCAAGCATGGTTCTACCTCATCCAAAGGTAAAGAGGTAAACATTGATGAACTCCCTTTTCCCAATTCATATTTAATGAGTAAGAAACTTGCTAAAAAGTAAGTTTATGATTTGTTTAGTATAGTAGAGGTTAATATCCCATCGCTTGACTTGGTAAAAAGAGTTCCTACATATGCCAAATACCTTAAGGACCTGTGCACCAATAAGAGAAAGTTTAAACTAAATGAAAGGGTCAAAGTGAGCTCAAATGTCTCAACCCTTTTCAAACCCCAAATCCCAGTGAAGTATTAAGATCCTGGATCTTTCACCATTCCATGTACTATATGTAAAATAACCAAAGGGGGAGGACTGTTAGATTTAGGGGCTGCAATTAATGTAATGCCTAAATCTGTCTATCAAGCTTTAGGAGTCAAAAATTTGAAGCCTACATCTGTAGTACTCCAATTAGTGGATAGAATGATTAGGTATCCAGACAGGGTAGTGGAGGACATCTTAGTAAAGGTAATGGACTTAGTTTTTCCTGCTGACTTCTATGTGCTTGATATGTCTAAAGAATCCATGTGTGAATCCACCTTGATAATTGGTAGACATTTCTTAAGGATTGCTAATGCTATTATTAGAACGAAAGAGGGTAGCATATCAATGGAAGTAGGAGAAAGTAAGATCCATTTCAATATGTATGAGGCCATGAAACATCCATATGAGGACTATTCTTTTCTAAGTGTTAATGCCATTAATGTTGCTGTTGATGTATGTGCTGAATTGGAATCGAAAAATGAACTTGCATGTTCACATCATTTATCATATGCATCATTTGCTAAAAAATATTTGAAAATTCCTTTTGAACCCTCTAATACACCATTTTGTTCTTATGAAACAATTGAAGCACGCACTCATATCAAATCGGCTGATAGCATGCTTTCCATGCTATACATCCATTCTGTGAAGATCACCAATGAGTGCATGAATGCCTTACCCTATATTAACAATGATGACACCTTCGGGAGAGGTATTTCATTTGATTTTGTAGGATCATTGAACAAGACTTCAGCTGAGCCAGTTGTACTCGTGCATGCGATGCTTGGAAATATAAAAGATAAGCATGAGAACACCGAAGAGACTTGTAAACCACCATGATTCTTAGGTTGTTCCTTTCCCTAACATGATCATTTACTGCTAACTCTTGATGATTACATTGTGAAATGTGAATTAATCAAGGTGGGGGAGGAACCTCTCCAGTAGGATTAATTGTTTTTCTCTTTTAGGGTGATTTTGAATTCAATAAAGTCCCTTAATTTGTAATTAGCATGTCTTCAAGAGATCTGTACTTGAAAAGGGTCTTGCTTGTGATGCTTGAGAATGTGCTTAATGTGTGGTTGAAGTTCTAGGATTGGCTGTTGGCATGACATCTTTTGTTTTGTGTTTTCATCTTTGTGTAATTTCCTCTTTGTAATGTTTAGCAGCGATGAATTCAAATTTCTACCGCGGCCAACATCGAGACCTTTTGCCTTCTGAGATTTTTTGCTGTGACCAAAAATTGGTTGCGCCGCAGCAAAAATCGCGTCTCATCGTCTCCCGCTAGTTTTTTTTTCATTTTAAGTTCATTCGCCATTTTATTCGTTTTCACCGTCACTCTCTGCTCTCTATCTATCACCTTCCGTTCATTCTTCGTTTGCCCCGCAACTCTTATTTTTCTCTACGCCGCTAGCATCTCATCGACTAGAGTAAGTAATCTAAACCTTTTATCTTCCATTCCTTTTTGTTTTCTTTGAAGTTCCATTTAGTGTTTTTTACCACTGTCGTTGTTCAAGTTCTGCAATTTTTGTCGAGATGAAAAAGAGGATTGGCTGTGATGAATTTCATATTTCGCTACGACCAACCCTAAATTTCATCACAACTAACTTTAATTACAGCCAGTTTTCACCTGTGTTTAACTTGTATTTTCATTGTTTTTCTTTTTGGTATTTGTGTCTAACCAGCCACATGCCTAGGACTAAGCTTCCTAATATAGTAGACCCCTAGCCTTGATCCAGAACCATCATAGTCCTTCGAGGATATTCTAGACCTTACTGTAAAGCATCCTTTGGTTAAGGAACGCTCATTTCTTTGACACCTACCGACTATCCATTTGTTTGCCGTATGACTAAGTCTGGCCTTACGGCCTAATTCGAGAGTGTACCTAGGGAAACCTAGCTCTTATTCATCATTTTTACACTATATGCCCCATGAGTCCACACTTTTCATAGATTGTCGAGGAGTTAAATTAGCTCACTCGATAAATCCGTTCACCATAGGTCAACACTTTTCCATTCCTATCGCTGAGCAAAACCATTATCCACTTCTCATGAGTGATTTCCCTCAGGACATGATTCTTGAGACTCTGTGTTTACCAGGGATGGGTTGGCATGCTCCTCGTAGATCTGAAATGTATATCCGCCGTTCGGAGTGTCGTTCTGAGATGAAACCCTTTATCCACCTTGTCTGTAGTAACATCCTTCCTACCAGCCGGCTCGCGAACCTCACGAAGAAGCAGGCCCTCTGTATATACTTGTTGATGCAGGGGATTGGTTTCGACATATCCACCCTCATATATTCTAACCTTTGTGATGTTGTCCTCACTTCCAAAACAACGAAGGCCATCATCTTTCCCCATCTCATCTCAGATATGTTTACCGAGGTGGAAGTTCAAGAGAATCCTAAGGACTATCCGTTTGCCCCTGCCCCTACTTTTATTTATGATAGGATCCATAGAGCTCCAGCGCCTTAGCCTGAGCCCTTCATAGACATTGACGATCTAATAGCTAATGACCAAGAGGCTCCAGCACCCCAAGCACCAGACGTTCACCTAGCATCTCTAGTCCCTGTTACCCTAGAAAGCTTGGCTGCTAATTTCCAGCAGTTTATAGTCTCTAGGCTTTAGCAGTTCAAGAAGGAAGGGAGGTATCACAGGAGGATGGATGCCTTGATTGCACAGAGATTGCACTTTCAGCTGCCTCCAGAGGAGGATGATTTTGGCAGTGCATGACCTTCTGGAGCCAAACCATCTGAAGAGGGAGGAGCGGTGGATGGAACTGAGGAGGAGAAGACTGCAGCTGACGTGGATTCCGAGGGAGATTCAACCATGCAGGGATAGGAATATTTTTTTTCATTTACTATTGAACCTTTGTATGCAATTGTACAGGATGTTTGATGTGAACCTGATTTTTGTAGCTGTATATATAGATGTTTCCTATGTTGTTTTCCCGAATTCCATTGTATGTTGCATGACATTCTCCGGTATTGATTACAAATTCCATGTTTTGTTGTTGTTAAATCTTTCCTTCCAATCATTAGGGACAATGTTTGATCTAAGTGTGGGGGGAGATTTAGGATTTATGTTTTCCAAGCATTACCTTGATTTTAAAATGCAACCGGAATTTATGAAGTTTAAATGTTGGGCAATTTTGTTTAGAACTTTGGAAATTTTTAGGTTTCTTAAAACTTTTTTGTGAAATTTTTTTATTTTCTAGAGGTTTTGAACTACATTTTTGCTCTCGGACAGTTTTCGCCGCAACCAACTTTGTTGTTCACCGCGGCGTAAGTCGTCAAAATAAAGCAATCACCTCTCGAGTGTGTTTCGCCATGGTGAAACCACTTGCACACAAAGAACCATCCTCTTGGGTGGTTCGCCGCAACAAAATTTCTATGCAATTAAATTAAAAAATAAATGAAATAAAAATATATTTTAGGTTTTAAATTTCAAAATAAAAGGTTCGTCTTACCTTTATGCCTTTAATACTCCTGAATAAAAGTCAAATACCTTGATTTTGACAAATAATGCATTGGGATGTTGATGCATGATTTTAATGGATAAAAGTTTTTGGTAAATTGCATCTTCAAGTTATTAGTAAAGAAGCAATGTAGATGCAATTTTAAGTTGACCCTTTACGTTTTTAATTCTTGAGATTGCTTAATTGAGACATTAGCCTTGTCGTGAGGATAATTGGGCTTAATTTCATTTGATTTGTGTGGGTCTGTCTTGATTTTTAATCTCTCTAGAACTTGTCTTGATTCTTAATCAAAGCTTTATGATCCAATATTCTGTGAAAATGATAGAGGCCTTCATTTCAAAACCTTACATTTTGCCCAAACACAGACCAACGTACTTTAACCATTGTTACTCTTTTGAGCCCATCACTCTTAGAAACCAACATATATTTTTATTTATTCTTAAAACCTTACATCTTTGCCATGATCCGTGTTAATTCCTTGACAATTGCTTTTACTAAATTCTGTAGTCCTGGACTCATGCGGATACATTCTTCATGCATTATTTTTTTTAAAGTTTTTAAAATGCTTTGTCCAAGAGTACAAAGGTTTAAGTGTGGTAAAATTTGATTGAGCTTTATTTATACTATATTTGTGCTTGAATTTCCAGAGTTTTTGATTCAATTCCAGCCCTTCATGACCCCTTCTTGTGCTTAATTTGAGTTATAGAGTTGTTGATCTCAATTAGCTTGATTTTTGGTGAATTTGCCATGAATAATGATATAATTGTACTTAATTCCCATCATGAGCAAGTGATACATCAAATATTTGCTATTTAATTGAGGGACTCTAGTCAAGAATGAGGAAAGCAGCTATGGGAAAGTTCGTTGTGGCTAAAGTTCAATCAGGCGAGCAAGAACTCTCGGGAGAGGTTCGCCAAGGTGAATGCCACGAATCAATAACGAATCAGACTCCAAATGTAAATAAAACCCGACCATCTTCTTAGATGTAATATCCCAAATTTCATAAACAGAATTAAGGACAAACCGATAAATGACAAGATGATTTGAGACCCATAAATAAGGAAAAATATAAAGGAAAATGCTTAGATGAAAGAAAGATCATAATTGACTAAGTCCATAGCTTTGAGAATTCTAAGTAAAAATGACTAAAGGAAAAACTGGTCATTAGCACAAATGACAAGGGTAAAATGGTCATTGTGATTAAAAAGGCCTAGGACATCAAATGCCATCAAATAATAAGGACATTTTGGTAATTTGGTTAAAAGTCAACTAAAAAGTCAAAGTTAACAAAAAAGTTAAGGTTGACCAAAAAGCCAATCAACCCAAAGTCAAAGTTCACCAAAAATGTCAAAGTCAACCAAGGGTAAGGTTAGAATTAAGAAAGAGTAGAAAAAGTGTTGGCATTTTGGTAATTAAGAGAGAAGTAAAAAAAGGTAGAAGCGTTTTTGTATTTATGGGATTATGAAGGTCTAGATGACCGAGAAGTAATTATTTGAGGTAGCAGGAATTCTCAAACGCGGGAGACCCAAACTGAGAAAAGTTTAGTTGGTCCTAAAACAACTAATAAAATTATTATCCAGTATTCGGTGTGGGCAGTTTTGAAGTACGGGGAACAACAATGCCTGAAAGCCCCGAAAAAGTATTTTCTTGGAAAATTAATTACGGAAATCCGGGAAGAATTTTGAGGAACAGAAAAGGGCTGGAGTGTCAAGGAAAAATCTAGAAATTTTCTATGACATTAAGTCAAATAGGTTGCCGGAAGCACATTTTACGGGTTTGCACGCAAATCGAGGAATCCTGACAAGTTACGAGAAAACCCCAGAGATGCTTTTGGCTAGTACATGACGCCACCAAGGAAAGGAAGCAAAGGGAATGGGGCCACATGAGAGAGAAAGTCTCCGGAAAAGTAAAAAGATAGTTACCCATGGAAAGGTTACTTTACGGAAATGCGTGCCACCGTATCAAGTAACTGGACAGGCAGAGGCCCAGTCAGCCCAACCAGATGCCTAGGGGAACCCAAAAGTCACCTTTTCAGCAAGCAATGAGACTAGGACGAGTGGCACAATCTCCATCAAGTATTTCCAAACTTGGTATCCAAGACTTAATCTCCTCCACACAATATATCAAGAAGCAAATTAAAATAGGAAATTCCCTCTCCTCTCCCTCACAAATCCGACCTCC
>JANTPZ010122247.1:0-17729 GCA_025593235.1 Vachellia pachyceras | reverse complement strand
ACTCTTTCTTATTGGAAGACAAATATGTTACGTCACAGTCTTGATGTTATGCACATTGAAAAGAATGTGTGCGATAATGTTTTGTACACTCTGTTGAATGAACCTGGGAAGTCCAAAGATCATCTAAGAGCCAGGAAGGATTTACAATCCATGGGAATTCGGCAAGATGCTTGGCCAGACGGTAATGACAAGTTTCAACCAGCAAAATTTACCTTAACGAAGTCGAATAAGGATATATTTCTCTCAACGTTGAAGAACATTAGGGTTCCCGATGGCTATTCAAGCAACATTTCAAGGTGTGTCGATTTGCAGTCTCGAAAAGTATCTGGATTAAAGAGTCATGACCCCCATGTCATTATGCAACAATTACTGCCATTGGCAATTAAAAACACATTGCCTCTAGAAGTGTTAACGGTGTTGGTAGAGCTTTGTTCATTCTTCAGAAAGTTGTGTGCAAAGATTCTTATCACTGAGGAGTTAAATCAATTGAAGGAGCAGATAATTCTCACATTGTGCCATCTGGAAATGATCTTCCCTCCTTCATTTTTCACTGTCATGGTGCACCTCACCGTACACCTCGTCCAAGAGGCAAAACTCAGAGGCCCGGTTCAATATCATTGGATGTATCCCATTGAAAGGTACTCATTCACATTATTGACACACGTTATTTACATATATATATATATATAACCAAGTTACTAATTTATGTTAACGTTTTAACTTATACAGGTTTTTAGGGAAATTGAAGTCATATGTCAAGAATAAGGCATGGCCAGAGGGTTCAATAGCGGAATGCTATATAGGGAAGGAGGTCCTGAACTTTGATTCATGGAACTTTGATGACATCGAGATATCTTTCAAAATTCGTCCTCATGTTGATGATTGCCCTAATGTTGGTCCCTCAACATCGGCAGCCAGTTTGTTCCCTCCAGTTGGAAGAGCAGTTGGAGGATATTAATACTTCAACCTTACTCCTAATGAGATGCTTCAGGCACATCAACATGTACTCATCAACTGCAGTCAAGTAGATCCTTTCATTCAATAAGTATCAGTACCAACCTGTGATCTTATTATTTTAATTTATGTTGACTATCATGTTATCTTATTAATTTAATATATATATTTAATTATGACAGTGAGTTTAGAAGTTATATCAAGTGTCAACTACGTATCAGGGCACAGACATCCATTGAGGTTGGTAGAAGGGTACACAGAGGAGGTTGATAGAAGGGTACATAGAGAATTCCTAAGTTGGTTTACACGTCGAATGCGCAATGACAACAACCCCCACCTAGTTCCTTTGATAACTCTTGCCATTGGCCTGCAACAATATGCGAGAAGGTTTACCGCATACAACGTTAACGTCTTCAAGTTCTGTATAGTTTCACTCGATCAAGGTTCTCTCACCCAAAATTCTGAGGTTTTTGGGACATTCGGTACAAGAAGTTATGTGAGCTCCATTGATGGTGACATACGTTTTGGAGGTGTCCCCTACTATGGAAAGCTAGTTGACATCATCGAATTGAATTACCAGGGTCAATTCACCGTCACGCTTTTCAAGTGCTCTTGGGCAAATACAACAACTGCTCGTGGTATAACCACAGATGAGTTGGGCATCACATCTATGGATTTCTCAAGGCTCATTCACACAGGTGACTTTGCAGATGATGAAAACTTTTTACCCGAAGGAGATGAAGATTTATCACTTGTTAGAGCTGATGAAGATGAATAAATAAATCAGTGCGTATTTTTTTTAAGTTGAAAATGTTTGCAGCGGTTATTAAACCATTGCAAAAAAACCGCTGCTGAATTCAAAATCGCTGCAAATTACAGTAACCTTAACTGATGCTGAACGTAAAAAACGCTGCAAATTATAGCGGTATAAACTGCTGCTAACTCTAAACCACTGCAAATTACAGTAACCTTAACCGCTACTAATTCAAGCGGAGGAGACTATAAATACCCTTCCATCCCAGCCATTTTGCATGTTTTCAAATTGCAGGCTTCTTCTCTTTGTGTCAATCTTTGTGCGGTGTTGGTCAATTTTCTGTATAGAATTTTTTTATTTTAATTAAATCATCATTTTGAAATATTTCGTTTTTTATTTTTATGCCTTTTTATTTTGTTTTGATATTCTGTTTTTATATTAATTATGTTTATTCATTCATTTTTTATTTTTTTTCTTTTTTTAATAATATTATTAGAAAATATTATTAATTTTGTTAATAATATTACTAATTTTTAAATAATATTATTAAAAATTTTATTAACTTTGCTAATAAATTATTTTTTCTAATTATATTATTTTTTTTTAAATTTTATAACATTTAGTAGCGGTTCTAAAACTACCAAAAATATAAGTGATTTTTAAAGCCTACTTTTTTATTTTTTTTCTAAAATTACATTTAGCAGCGGTTTCTGACCGCTACAAAAACAGTGGCCGAAAAATGGAGGGAAAATTTAGAGGGAATTTTGTCAACGTTTGAAAATTTAGCAGCGGTTTTAGACCGCTACAAAAAACGGAGCCAAAAAAGGCGGGAAAATTTGGAGGGAAAATTTAGTAGCGATTATGAAACCGGTGCTAATAATGGAGGGAAATTTTCAATTTTGATTTTTTTGGCTATATTAGCAGCAATTATTTGACGCTACAAATTATTCGTTGCAAAAGTTAATAGCGATTATTTCCGTGTGAACAGCGGTTTTCATTAACCGCCACTAATTGGCTTGCTACGGTGAATTTAGCGGCGGTTTTCCTAACCGCTACAACATATATCAAATTCATGAAAAACCCGCTACTAATGCATCCTTTTTTGTAGTGTGCTAAGCTACGTGTATATAGACCAGTGGTATGAAACTATTAATTGCCTATAAATGGAAGGTCCTGAGTTTTTGGCCAAAAAAGGGGGTACTGAGTTTGATACATCCTAGTCTTGTATACCGTAGCATATATAATTCTCAAAAATTGCTATGTAAATTTACCTACTAACTTGAGTAGTAATTAATTATAAGTATCAAAACCACGAGGAGTTTTTTCCTGTATATTTTTTTGCCCTTTCATCGATCATAAGTACATGTTTTAACATGGTTGAATATTTCTGTATAATTCTTACCTCTTAATAATTTCACTACTTTTACTTTTTATAATTTCACTTCTTTCTGTTATCATACATACAGTTTTAGCTTACACATCATTTAAACAAGTTTTAATTTCTTGAAGTCGTATTAGCGGGACCCAATAACTTTTAGTCTCTAAATTGTGTGTGTGTGTGTGTGTAATGCGTATATCTCAATCGTAACCTCTAAACTCTCACTTAAAACTTAATACAACTTAGTTTTGTGGTTAATTAAATTAAATAATCAAAAGAACTAAATTATGCTGAGTCTAGAAACTATGAGAACTGAACCATTTCAAGCATAAAAAATCATAGAAACTAAATTATATGGAATCAACATATGCCAAGTTGTGTTTATCAAATGCTAATATCTCTTAAAATAATATTAAGTTGAATAATTTGAAGAGATCAATAAAATTAAATAAACTACTTGAAGGTATTTATGTATGCTATTTTTTAAACTAATTTGCTTAACACATGAATTGATGTATATAATTCAAAAATATACATAAGTATTTCAGAGAAATTATGTACCAGATGCAATAATTAAATAATTTATTTAATTTTTTAATATATCCAAAATAATTAAGTTAATCTTGCAGATCGAACATAGCTACTAAGTGCATATTGCCTCCACTCTATAATATAAGAGTTAACTGACTTTTTTGGGAGATTAAAGAAACCAAATAACTGAATTAATTACAATTTTTGTCCAAATTAATTTGTTTAACTTGTAAATTCTTATATAATTCAATTATAACATAACTATTTAAGAATATGTATTATAATTAAGTGGTTGGTTTGATTCTTCAATTACTCCATGCAAACAACGGGATGATGATTATTTCACCGTCACCAAACTTCTCTCTCTACTTTTCTGATAAATCTTTATTTTATATGAAATGGGTGTACCTAATATTGATTCTTTGTACCTTATTTGAACTTAAATGTATTAGTTATGTTAATTTTATTAATGAATGATTATATGAATTAACTATTAATTTTATATTTTCATATCACTCCTTAAATTCCCTAAATATCTATCATTTTAATTGCATGCTATTAAATGATATTTGACCCCACTTTCCATCACACTCTCAATATCCATCACACAAACATCCTCTCTCTATTTTTCTAATCCATCGCGTCACCTTCACTCTCACCTGCTCCACTCCTCCACCCTCCCAGCTCACTCCATTTTACTATCTCTCTATTCACCCATGCGCCATCTCTTCATCTCTCCCCATCTCACTCCACTATTCACCCTACATATCACTCCATCTCCCATCCCCTCACCCACTCCTCCGTTCCATCTGATTTTCATGGCTGATAGAGGACTTGAGCTTGTCAAAGTCGTTCTCCAATATTCATGAGCGCTTGATCACTCCACTCTTTCATGAAGATTTTTTTGGAGGTCTTAGGCTAACAGGGAAGTTTGATTGTTCCTGATTTCAGTATTTGCTTTTTGTCTATTTTGATTATAGTCGTTAGGTGTCTAAGATTGTTATTCATATATGTGGTTGAGGATTATTACTTGTATATGTGAGTAATCGTGATATAGATACTTATATTAGATTTGCATTTAATGAATCATTGATTGCTTTGTGAACCTATTGTTCATTGCAGTTGATAATTCATGTTCTTGAAGCTCTCAATTTAGTTGAAAGTGAAAGGATCTTTGTGAATCCAATTTAAACCACTCATAAGGCATCTCCAATGAACTGGAGAAACCTAAGTGTTTAGGTAAATTTTACTAGTGGTGTTGATTAGGAAAAAGTTTTTTCACTAATCATTATCTAGTAAGATGTAACTAAAATTAATTAATTAGAACTAGGAAGATTGATTAAGTCATTTATCGATGAGATTCACTTCATCCATCATCAATTTTATCACAAAAATAAGAAAAAAATTATAAATAAGTAGCCCTTTTATTTTAATTAGATGGATAACACACTTCATATACCCTTGATTAATTTGTTATTAAACTACATTACTTAGAAAATATATATACTTAGTAGAGATCGATTTAGATTAGTGTTATTGTGCTTGTTTGTAAAAGTTTATTTATTTCTTGTAAGCATGTTCAACAGTGTTTTTCGTAAAATGAGATAATCTCCTTTACATATTTACCTCAATTTACATAAAAATACTTTTATACCGTGTTTCCAAACCCAATATTCTAATTTAGTTGTAGCTTATCAAATTTAGCGCTTGGGTCGCCCGCGTCAGAGGCGGGAATTCATACTACAGTACTACTACAACTTCAATGCCTCTCTCTCACTGTCTTACGTGAGAATGTCAAATATCGAACCGAAATTAGAAAAAATTAAGTTAAATAAATACTTGTTGATAATCTTGTCCGTGTTGTTGTTGACTCATTGGGGTCAGATCAGATGTGTGACGAACACACGTCATTCATTTCCCACGTTAATTTGCCTCGAAATAAGCAGACAAACACAGCAGCCAGAAAAAAACAAAGAAAGAAAAGAAGAAGTGGTTCCATTGTTGGATTTCATGTTATTAACGTAGGATATACATTTGCTTGCTGAACTGCTGATACATGTTTCCCCCTTCAATGCCAAATTAATATGTACATGTAAACCTCATTTATTAGTTAAAAATAGAGAATTTAAGTTGGTGGGCTAGAATGCGAGTGTGTTTGTATAGAATAATGGGAGCTTAATTAATATTTTCTTTTTGGAAACTCAATACCCGTTTAGGAATCTGTTAGGAAAATACTTTTGCACAAGTTGAGTAAAGTATGTGAGAGGAGTTTTACCTTAACTTGTATGCAATGTAGAAAAAAGGAGAAAAAAATCTTCTCCCAAAAAACACTAAAATTTACAAAAGTCCAATGCTTGAATTCGAAAGTCTAAAAGTTGAGATGGAGAGACATAATCTTGGTAGGTATTCTAGTAACAGTAAAGATTACGACTTTGATTAACAAAAAAACCATTCAATTCATATTGAATTGAATAATCAAACTAATCCCTATGTACTGCACTAGCTAGGCTCTAGATTAAAACATTCACAACATACAATTCAAAGGAATTAAATTAATACAAAGTTGTTGGTTTTGAAAGATTAAAAAACTAATTAAATTGATACACTATTTTGATCGATTAAAAAAATATTGGTCTGTCTCCTCACTACCAAAAAAATATCATTTAGTGACGGAAAAATCCATTCTAAATGGATACTTTTCTTTTAGAAAATTTCCATTTAGCGACAGAAAATATTAGCGACCCTCGTTTTAACGACGAAAAATAACCACGCTAAATGGTATTTTTCTGGTAGTGCTTTCTGTCACAAATGTATGATATTTTAATGCCATTGGTTCCTTTTAGTGGTGCTTGTGTGTCGTTTTCACAAAGAAGAAAGCAACTAGATGTTTGTGGAAAAATGAAACCATTAGAGCTTATTGCACAAGTCTCAAAAGGTCGTATTGCCTTTTTTGACTTTAAATTTTAAAAAAACATATTTTTATATTGAATAAATTATAAATCACTCCCAACAATAAAGTTAAAGTGTTCAACCACTCCAACAACGCACAAGCCCTTGTCATGAGCATCATTATTTACCATCCAGATCCTCAATGTATTAGCTTGATCATAACAAAAGCATTACTTAATTAATTAAGCTCCAACTTATTTTGTCACTTAGCATACATGATACACAGACACACACACAGACACACACAAACATGCTGGTCCAACAAAAAACAACCACGTACGTTTTATGTTTAATCTATCTTATTTGTATATATTATGTTTTATTTTTTTAATTTAAAAGGATAAACACTATCAGTTTGATGCTAAAAGTTTGATTGTATTTGTGACCTCTCGCTCAAAAGAACAATATATATATAATTAAACCACAAGATCATTGACTTTGCATTTTATATTATTCACTACCAGAAAAATACCATTTAGCGATGAAAAAATCCATCACTAAATCGTTATTTTCCATCAGAAAATTTCCATTTAACGACAAAAAATATTAACGACCCTCATTTTAACGATAAAAAATAGTTAAATCTATCGATGAATTAGCATTTTTCTGGAGTTATTATCCTCTTTTATCATATAAAACATACATATAAAAAGTCAAATATAAATTTAAGAAAGTTTTAAAAGAGATGTTTGGTGTCATCGGCTACATGACGCTTGGCTACATTTTTATGTAGTTTGGAGATTGATGATAATAATAAGCCCATAATGAGGTCCCAAATAGGCAAATATAAGATAATTAATGAATAAAAGGTCTTAAAGATTCATAAAATTACCATGAAGTTCCAGGAGTAGTTGCTGAGGTTATCATTAACAACCTTATCAGCCTTTATTAACAACCTCAGCAGCTACTCCTAAGATCTTATGATAATTTTATGAATCTTTAGAACATTTTATTCATTAATTACCTGTTTTGGGATTTGATTGGAAATTTTCGTTCAAGGTAGCTAGGATCTGAAACTTCACAGGATTTAACTAGCCTCACAGTAGTGAGTAGGGGTGAATAATATCTAGTAAGATTTGGTTCTTCTACTTTTACCCAATCATTCTGGTATTATCATCCGTCCCCTCTTTTCATTATTAATTAATAATTAATATCCAACTAGAACACATGGGGCCCTACATATTTATGCCTATTCATAATTAAAACCTGACTTCAATAAGATATTTCCCCATGCGGTGGATATTCCCACAGTTCACAAAAAGGTTAAACCAGTGTAGAAATTTATTTAATCATTCTTTACAATTTCTGAAAAAAAATTAACTCTATTCCTCCAAACTAAATAACATAATCATCTTAAAATGAGATAGCATCTGAATATTTCAAATTAGTTAATAGTTAAATAACATTTCTTTTCGTTAGCAATTCAAATAGATTTTCATATGTATCCCAACAAAAGTATATTTATGAAATTATAAACAAAATTCTGAAATGATGATTAAAGACCCATGTTGTGATAATTGAATTGCTAATTCCTCAGCACCCTTAATTCTATAAAATAAATTGCACTTTCATATTTCAACATTCAGCTCAAAGCTTTATCATCCCTGCGCCCCTTTTATTACAGAATGTGCTCATTTAATTTACACGTTCAAATCACATTACACATAAATCAATATAGAATCATTCTCACATCCTTTACTCGAAATCTGTAAAATCACTATTTAACGTATTCCCAATCATACATGGACGACAACTCAAAAGTGTCAACACAGTGCAATTCCAGCACACTATAACTCTATAAGAAGGCGAGTAAAAAAGTGGGTTTTCTTTGTTTTCTCATTTGATTTAAATATATAATTATTTAATGACGACCCTTCCTTCTAGAAAAGATTCTTAAACCCATGCTTAGGATTTGCTTTAAATACTAAATAATAAAACATTGTCTGGCACGCTTTAAAATGGCGATTTTTTTCTAAAAAAAGGTGAAAACTGTAAAGAAGGTAATAATAGTACACTTTAAACAATATATTTTTTGATCAAAACAATATACTTTAAGCAATATATTGGTAGATTATTGACCAAAAGGAAGTACAGGCGGAAAATAAACGTGCAATAATAATATGTCTGAAAAGAAGCCTCGAATACGACGATGTTCAATGTTTTTATGCACAAGTTGCTGCAAAAGGACAAAACAACGGAAAGCTTCATCCATTCGAAACCTTGTCCTTCGTTGAATTGACATACCAAGGTAAAGTTTGTCCCCCACACAATACTAATTATAAATTTTTACAAAAAAGAAGGAAAAAAATACATCTTGGTAATTAATTGTATTATTTGGATTACATGTATTAATGTATTTAATTTACAGCTGCTAATATATAGTGCCAATTGTTGTGTACTTGGTATATTATGAGTAAAATTTAACCGCCCCGAGATTTAAGGGTTTGATTAAAAACCTAATACAATTTTTATAAAATTATAAACTATGATACAAATTTGTATTCGACACAATTGAAGAATTCTTAAAAAACCACAAAATTAAAAGTTAAGGGAAAAATTGAACACGCCTCTTAATAAGGAAGCTGCCGGTCAAAATTAGCATATGCGACTAAAATGTCTGAGCAAAGAGGATAATAAAAAGGGAAAATTACTTAGAGGTCCCAAGTAACAGAATTAACCTAAAATGGTCCTAAAGATTTATAAAATTACTATAAGGTCTCAGGTGTAGCTGCTGAGGTTGTTAATGAATGCCAATAAAGTTGTTGATGACAATCTCAACAGCTACTCCTGGGACCTTAAGGTAATTTTATGAATCTTTACGATCATTTTGTAGTTAATTTTGTTACTTGGAATCTCTGGGAAATTTTCCCTAATAAAAATCATAGAAAAATAAAAAATGAGTGCAAAATAATAATTTTATAAATATTCAGAGTTAACAGACACCACGTTATTCTCACCTCTGTACTGCTACACTCTGCTGCTATAAATGGCCGCCCACTGCAGATGACCATAAAATGAAGGCATGGAGCTGTCATTTTCTTTTTTTTCTTTTTTGCCGGGACCTGCCATTTTGAAGGGGACCACAATATTATCTTAGTAATTAACCCATCACCATGATGATCATACTAATATATATACATATATCTTTATATCTGCCAAACCCACCCATTTGTCCTCTATAAATAAAGGCTCATTAAGAGCTCTCAGAACGCACCAGAAATTCTCACTTCACAGAGAGAAGCTAAGTATGAGTTCCCTTCGTGTCTCAGTGGCAGCTGTGTGCTGTGCATTGGTTCTGTTCGCAGGTGCAGTATCGGTTTCACACGGTCAGTTGGATCCTTCGTTTTACAGGAACTCATGTCGTAATGTGCATGCCATAGTTCGAGAGGTTGTTAATAATGCCTTAAAAACTGATCCTCGTATTGGTGCCAGTCTCGTCAGGCTTCACTTCCACGATTGCTTTGTCCAAGTACGTGCTCCTCCTCCTCCTCCTCCTCCTCCTCCATGACTCTCTCTACCTGGTCTTTAATTGCAAATCTTGAAGTGAATAGTGGATACTTAAAACTGAATCTAAAACTTATCGTTGCTGTGATGAAGGCCGTCCGTTTAATTTGATATTTTGTGATTATTCTGATGGTGATGGTGGGAGAAGTCTTGAGTAGACTTGATTGTAACAAAAATGAAGTAGTCCTTCGTACAAGAATAAGTAGATTTTTTTTGGAAATTAAAGAAGCTAATCAACTAGTTATTTATATTTTTCTTTGAATTGATTTTTCTAACTTAATCTATTAATGTATATAAATATCTCATAATATATATTATAATTCATTAATTTATTTTGTCTTCAGTCTCTTCAAAAATAACCAACTAACTCTTATATCCAGATTCGTTCATCAATTTTTTTGCTTTTATGTGTTGTGTTTAAATCTGCATAGTGTATATAATAAAGAGCCATTTATGATTAAATATACACTTCTGTTCAAGATATCATAACTGGGATATTGCGAAATGATACTTTAATAAAGTTGAGAAATGCGTACGCAGATCTAACTTTAATTTAGAATATTAAAATTGAAAAAGGATGGAGAATAGTCAAGAGTTGGAAGTTTTTCTGCACTTTCACATCATCTTGTTAAATCTTGTCCTAATTAATGAGTGTCAGTGTTTTCAACAGAAGTGGCCCGGTTATATCGTCCCTGTAGAGAAGAAATGATCAATACATGTTGGGTGAATTGAATTTTTCAGGGTCAGGTTGAATCTATATATGTATGTAAAAACTGATTAACAGTGGGTGTGGGACATGCAGGGTTGTGATGCGTCAATATTATTGAACAAGACGGATACAATAGACAGCGAGCAAGATGCTTTTCCAAATGTGAACTCAATCAGAGGACTGGACGTCGTCAACAACATCAAATCGGCGGTGGAAGCAGCTTGTCCGGCCACCGTCTCCTGTGCTGATATTCTCGCCCTTGCTGCCGAAGTCTCCGTTATTCTGGTACTATATATCCTTCCTCCTCTCACCCATACGCACAGTTAAACCGTACTCATTCTATAAAAATGTTTTTACACTTTACAAGACATAATTCACCTGGTAAATTTATAATGTTAAATTACTTAAAGTAAGTTATCTTATTACATAAAGTATAGTGGTGGGAAGAAAGAGGACCGGCAGGGGGCCATGCACATATGACCCACCAAGTTTCAAACTTTTTTTAAAGAATTTTGTTAATTTGTCTATCAAAATCTATGTGATGAACTTTAATCTATCTGTAACATGTTATCTTTTTGAATCGATCTCGGTGCCTGTCATTCTTAAATAATACATCTTGGCTTCACCCCCATTGATGTAAAAAGGACAGCCCGTATGAGTAGGCTTTTAATATGAGGGCAAGTAAGTAAAATTGCATGGTGGTTGATAAAAGGGTAATATGGATATGCGTGTGTGTGTGTGTGTCAATTATTGGCATATTATGTGGTGGGGGTGGAAAACATATTAAGCACACACGAATATGGGTTGTGGGGGATGAAAAGTAGAAGTTGTCCGCCATGGATAGGTTTTTAATAACAACAACAACAATAATAGAAAACGCGTACATGCAGACTAATGGGAACGGGTGGAAAGTTCCACTAGGACGAAGGGACAGCACAACAGCAAATCGAACCTTGGCAAATTCAAACCTTCCTCCTCCCTTCTTCAACTTGACTCAGCTCAAAACCTCCTTTGCTGCTCAGGGCCTGAACACTACTGATCTCGTTGCTCTTTCTGGTACTTATCATTATTATTGTCACTATTATACGTATAAGTCTGTATGATATGTTGATGTGTATATTTTCTTATTATCTAACGACTTAAAGTATTTTTTTATCAGCACTCTGTATCACCTAAAGTAATTAGGTTGCATCGACAACCCTCAAGTTTATTTCTTCAGTAGCACTTTTGGGTGATGGTTGCCACTGATAGAAATATTCTATGAGAAGAATTAATGTGGGATACTGCGTGTAACTTAAAAAATAAACTTGAAGGTTATGCAATCTGGTGTCCCTTTCCTATAATAAATTGATATATGCAACAATGTTTTGATTGGCTTTACTTTATTTTCAGGTGCTCACACGTTTGGAAGATCACAGTGCGGCAATTTTCAGAACAGATTGTACAATTTCAGTGGCACAGGCCAACCGGATCCAAATCTCAACACAACATACCTCCAAACCCTACGATTAATCTGCCCTATAAACGGAGACGGCAGCAACTTGACCAATTTCGAGCCGACAACTCCTGACCAGTTCGACAAGAACTATTACATCAACCTTCAAGTTCGCAGTGGCCTCCTTAACAGTGACCAGGTCTTGTTCTCCACTTCTGGTGCAGACACCATCGCGATTGTCAATAGCTTCGCCAGCAACCAGGCCCTCTTCTTCTCTCAGTTCGCTGCTTCCATGATCAAGATGGGTAATATCAGCCCCTTGACTGGTTCTCAAGGTGAAATAAGATCTCATTGTAATTTTGTGAACTCAGATTCCTCTCGCTTGAGGGCTGTCGCTACTTCCAAAGAATCTGATCATGATGTTATTGTCAGTTCAATCTAAATGTGAGTTGATCCATGTGGGCCGGTTTTAATTATCTGTGTATCCTAGGAGTGTGTGCCATGTTCTTGTGTACTGTGTTCAGTGGTCATAATAAATTTTGTATTATGCCACTACTCGTAATGGTAATAATAATGATACGTTTGTGTTTCTTATATCTGTGTGTTTTGTCTATTTTCTTATATAATGAAGACTCGCAACCAGTATACGGTTGAATTACTAATATATAACCTCACTTTGATACAAGGATTTGGGTGTTTTTAGCGGCGCGCTTTTTAAGCTTGTTTGGGATCACTTTTTATCTGGAATGGCAAATCAAATTTGAAGCACAAAAGATATGTTATTTTACGTTAGGGTAAAAGTAACTTAAAAGCTGGAGTGTTTATTTGGACTGGTCTTTTAAAGTTTTATATTGAATTTTCTAACATGATTTAACCATTCACAAAATGATCAAGTGATTTTGTTTTAACTTGTATGAACATATTTGTAAGAAACAAATTCAAGTAGGTTGCTTCTAAAATCAATTTACTGTTAAATTTTTTAACAACCCACCAGATTTGCCCTAAAAGAGATTGAAAGGGTTGAAAATAAGGGTTTCTTATTTTAAACTGAACTTGAGCACTTGCTTTAGCTTCAAATTAGTGGCTTAAAACGTGGACGTCCCATTAAAATTTTCACTTAATAAACATTATTGTCATTATATTTAATATATAAATTATTTGCCTTAGATATTAAATATAACTCAATTGTGATTAATTTGAATAATTTAATCCCTGGAAGGTTAAATCACATGATATAACAGTTATCTACAAGTTGGTCTGAAAATGAAAACTCAGGCTCCTTGTAATTTATACACTCTTAAAAGGCTATCTATATACATACCTATCATATTATGTATCCATATTTTTTTTAATATGGTTATCCAATTAGGTGATATTCGAGAATTACTATAACTAATTAAAAATAGGTCTTTTAAAAATGTTTTTTTGGATTTATATGTGAATCGAACTCAAAACCTCCTGCTTAAAAAGTGTAAGGCCTTTTTTTAATATTCGCCAAGATTGACTGTATAGCCTTATATAATATTCAAACAATTTAATTTCATTAGATGCATGTGAAGTGCCAAGTAAAATTATTCAACGTCTGTCTATTTTTTCTGTCTATAATGTAATCTAACACAAAAGTCTGTGGTGGTGGAAATATATACATAGGGATCTCATGGTATGTTTGATTTTTAGGACAAAGGTTGAAAAGCAATTTCAAACCCAAAATGATAGCGTTTGACATTTTTTTAATTCACATGTATAACTTTATTTGGGCTAACACCAATTGAGCAAACTTTATACTAATAATATTATTAGAGATAACATAATTTTTTAATCACAAAATAGCGGAGGCAATTGAGATAATAAATTATATATATATAGTATAGTTTCAAAACTAAGCAAAATGTATGTTAAGGGTTTGGTTGGAAGTCATTTTCAAAATAGCTTTTACGGATTTCGAGGTAAAACTTAGGTTTTAGAAAATAATTTTTACAGATTTTGAGGCAAAACCTAGGTTTTGAAAATATGATTGTGTTTGGGAAGTTTTGGCTTTTACAGATTCATATGCAAAAAGTAGGTATGAAAGATGAAAGATGAAGAAATAAACATATGAAAGAGAAAATTTATTAGGATAGAAGGTGTGATTTGACAAGAAAATAACTTTTTCAAAATCTAAGTTGCAAGTCGAGGTTTTGTTTTCAAAATAGTTTTTTTAAAAAAATTTGAATACTTTTTGACCAAAAAAAAAGAAAAATTTAAATACTTGGACAAAACCTAAGTTCTGAAACCAAACCTATGTTTTAGGAAGTAAAATCAAACAAACTCTTAATGTATCACTATGACATGTGAATTTTTAATTGGGGGAAACTGGTTTAATGAAAGTAATAATAGAACTCATTAATTTTATATTATATAATGTAATAGTGATAGACTGTTGACGGGTGAAAGAGGCTGAAGATGAACGTGGGAAAACCTAATTAAAAGAAGACATGCACATTACAGAGTTTGGTGTTGTAGGTACAAGTTGATGCAAAAGATTTATTTATTTATTTAAAAACCATGTTAGTGTTAGTTGAATTGATCACCTTTAACAAATATTGATGACACTTCTTCATCTCAATTAAACCTTATATAATTACATACCGTACTATTATGTCTGCCCACTATGATGCTTATATATATTTGATATAACATGGATCAATCTCTTTAATTCGTTGGGACCACGTGCCAATTAAGCAACCTTTATCATTTTTAATATCTTGATGCCAATTGCTCTTGTTTCTCTGTAAATAAATGCTCATAAAGAGCTCTCAGAATGCACTATAACTTCATTACACAATCTTCTGAAAAAAAAGAAAGAAAGAAAGAAGAAAGAGAGAGTTATCTTGGTCTCCAAATGGTAGGAAAAGTTTAAAGTTTGTATGTCCAGCTGTATCCTTAAGTGATGAACGCAAGTTGAAGGGAAGAGCTACCATTATAAAAAGGTCAGCTCATTAGGAGGACAGGGTCTCTTGAACAATATTTTTCTTGTAAAGCCTATTGATCTGAGACTCGTAACAATTCCATCTCCTTCAAAGGCTGATGTACCGGTCGCTGCATATATATCACAACATTTCATTTAGGACTTGTTTGCCATCACTTCTTAAAATTTAGGTTTTGTCCAAGTATAAAAATTTTTCTGAAAAGCTATTTTGGTTACAAAACCTCGATTTGAAATCTAGGTTTCCTCTTTCTTACTTTTTTCCTTCTTTTCCTTTCCCCTTTCCCACTTTTTCTTTCTTCTCTCTCCTCTTTTTTACTTTCATTATTTCTCTCTCCTCTTCCCAAACATAAATCACTTTTCAAAACCTAACTTTTGCATCGGAATCTGTAAAAGCTATTTTCTAAAATCTATTCTTTAAAACCTAAGTTTTGTCTCGAACTCTATAAAAGCTATTTTCAAAATAACTTCCAAACAAGCCCTTACTCTTTTGCTAGTTTAAATCCTTTGCCCTTTTCATGAATATTGACATCTTAGTAATAACATTAGTGTGAGAAATACAAATCCAAATGGAAAGTCCATCCTAAAAGGTGAACCAATTTGAAATGAAAAACATCTTAAACTCATAAACCCCACTTAATTAGGTTTAGCAACATAGGATTCATGACATCTTCCTCTTACAAAAAGACATGCATGTCCATAGTTGCATTTCTACTGTAAGAAATTATGGTCACAAAGCTCTAAAATCTTATTGTTGTATCGGTCACTTCCATGTTTGATTCGTGTCGTATGTTAGCTCCTTTCCCTCTTCTTCATTTTCCTCTATCGTGTATAAAATAATACTGCATCTGACCATTAATATATGAGATACATAACTAATATGGAGAGATTATTAAATAAATTAGTCAAAGCAGTGATTTATAACAAATATAAACTAATATTTCTGGAACATTTTCTTTTATCATAACCATCCTTAGATATAAACCCATTAACTCGTGTAACTAATAGGATATTTTGATAACGAAATTACCAGGATATGTCAATTGCGTGTTTAACACATGCCTTGATGATAACGACATGCGTGGAAAAGAAAAATTTCTTTCAATCATCATAATTATCTATGGCACGTGGCTCTGCAACCTTCATTTATTTTCTATTTCTCTTTCAGCAATCTAAGAGTGTCGGCATTCTATATAAATAAAATTTAAGTGTGAACTCTCTTTGATCCGAAAGCACACGCCTTGAAGACTGAATAACGTAGTTTCCACGGGGGGATAAGTCAGCAATCAAAATTTTCAAAGTGATTTAGGTTAGTTTTGATTTTGATTAGTGTGACTGTACTGTGTTTCCATGCTGTTGCATCATGTTCATCGAGGAAGAAACTTTCAAGTTGTTAAAAAATGATAGATGGCAGAAAGATTAAAGAAAAGAAGATCAATGTACAAAGTTCCAAGGTAATGAATATGGTACAAACAAAACTTGGTTGCATCATTAACTCTTTAATACAAATAATTAGTATATATACGTACAATGCATCGATAAAGACGATGAGCCAAGTGAGTCAAAAAAATTAGATACAGTAATCTAATTCAACATCTTATCTCTCTCAGATTCACTGAACTAATAAATACATAATATACATACGATGAAGAAGAGTACTTTTTTTTAAATCAGCATCTCCGACACTCACACAAATAATTCAACATCTGATTTCTTGTACCGAAAAGTAAATCATATATTAGCAATTCAATGATATATATGTTGCTGGTCTTAGTAAGGAAAAAGAGATAAAAACGAGATAAAAGAAACACAAGCGCGTTGGTTTTATTACATTTATTCATAGTTATTCCATTTTGTCAACTTCCACGTGCAGTACACATGTTATTGGCCAAACAATAAAAAATTGTGAAATTATTTTAACGTTCCAAAAAAAATGTAATCACCAAGAAATTCAAATGTTAAGTTAGATTATTATAAACATGTTATCATTTATAGTATTAAAACTTGTTACTATTGCAAGCTTCTCGCTTGTTATTAAAATTTTGAGTGACTAAATTTTTTCATTGGGACTTCATAATAATTTCCCATAGAAGAGTTGCCAATCAATTCTTCGAATACCGTTATTAATCACTCTAATGCACTTTATTATATCAGTGATCATCTCAACCTACATCACTGTTAAATCTTAATTTGAATGCAGAATCCTACGACATTTATCAAAGTCATGTGTTTGATGTGAATGGTGTAATTTGTTAAAGCATCGACAATGAAATGGAATGTAGTTTATAAATGTGGTTGTTTAGAATAACGTTTCCAAAAGTTAAACAACAGTATTTTTCACAAAACGAAATAATCTCCTTCACATATTTACTTCAATTTATGTAAAAGTATTGTTCTACCCCGTTGATAAGCGGGTTCAATATGGATGAAGATCATATTCAGGTAGGGCGGTGTTTTTTAGGTTATCAAAGCCTATCCTTGGACAAGGCTACAGGCTACTTACTGAATTCAGTCTTGTGAGGCCAGATGGATATAAGGCAATCAGGATAG
>JANTPZ010122246.1:0-15592 GCA_025593235.1 Vachellia pachyceras | reverse complement strand
ATATGGTATGTTCCAAGTGGGAGGACACGGGTTCGATTCCACCGTTGTAACCTTGTATCTTTAGTGTTTTCCCCTTTAAATAAAAATAAAGAGAGATCGCAACTTATCGAACAAGAAAGTTTCATGAAGCCTGTTATTTTCACCAAATCCCTTGATAACTTGTACTCATTTTAAGCTTGTTTTTCCCTAAAAAAAATCAGTCTCTATACATATATGTGTGTATGATAATATAGTTGAGAAGCTTGAGTTGGACCTATTGAAAAATGGGATCAATTACTCGAAATATAATAAATTAAAATTAAAATATTTATTTGAAGAAGTTTAATATTTAGTACTTATTGTCAACATTCTAAATTCATGATTACATAACTTTTTAATGATTATAGCTCAAACTAACTTTTTTAACAAAGGGAAACTGATCCAAAATTGAAATGGACATGCATAGAGTGAATTTCAAGTTAGTGAGACATGACACTTGACCAAAACAAATTCCCTAAAACATTTTTATTTTTTAAAATTACAATTCAAATTAAATTGAGCTCGCAATTTTTGAAGCAAGATACGAATAATAATTAGAGTAAATCAAAAGGATCACCCAAAAAAATTCATTAAAATTATACAATTTTTCTTTGTTTTTAAAAGTAATAACTAAAGGACTAGTTAAAATTAGTTACTTTTTTAGAAATACCCCATCCTTCTAAAAATATCCTTAAGCAAACACAAAAATATCCATATTAATGAAATTATTGAAAAAATTAAAATTGGAAAGTTGCCAAAAAAAATTCTCAATTGTAGACTTCCTTGCATAAAAGTACCTAAAATTTGTTCAAGGACCTAGGTGCAACTTATAGAGCCAGGAAAATGGACAGAGCCCATCAGGCCAGTTCGATTAATCCTGTTTAATTTGAGGGTCGGGTATGTCATTTTGAACTCCCAGAAGGAAACGGGCCTAAAAGGGTTAACCCTAATGGACCACTAAATATTTTTTTAAAATTTATGCAATTAAACATTTAAGATTAAAAAAGTATAGAAGCTTTTAAAGCATTTAAATTTTGTTCGGTTCCTTTATTCTAACAAAGTATAGAAGTTCCATTCTTTAAACTAATGTTCAGACACTCATTTATACTCACAACTGGATGCATGGATTTACATATAAAGGTAATTTACTAATTTATATGTATTCTACATAATAAATATATTTTAATTTTATGATTTTGGTTTATTAATTATTTGTTGCATACAAGGAAAGTGATGATGATGGTTTTATAAATGAAATCCTTAATATTTTTATATCGATGAAGCATAACCTTCTGAGCATATTCATAATGAAGCTCAATCAAATGTTTTTTAAATTAAAGATAGTGATGATGATTGATGAAACTGAAAGCCTGTGTTGTATTACATGAACTTAAGTTTACATGTTCATTAGTGTTGATATTGTTGTTTAGAACTAATTTTTAATATAAGATATTGTTATATAATGTTAAAATTGTTGTTTTACAAAAAAAAAAGTTAACAAAGTCTAAGGCCCATGGGCCAACCCCTGGCCCGACCTCTCGTGGGTCAGGTTTCACAAATATGGAAGATTTTAGTAATTGAGCCTAAACGAGTCGGCTCGTTTAGGATTCAACCCGTGGATAGTCGGCCCGAATTCTCGGTTATGGCAACTTATATTCAATGAATGCAACTTTTATTTAATTGTGTATAACCCATATTTAACTATGCATAAAATAGAAGACATTTGCACATATATAACAAAATATGCTACACATAGTTCAAGAAGTGGTAATGATCCATGATTGAATACAATATAGACATTTGATGGTAAAAAAGTGTACAACATAGATGAATGAGGAAAAACAATAATGATACACACAATATATAGATATAGATACACACAATAATATATAATTGAAAGAGATGTTCTTATCCTCTTGTGTAGGTGGTTTTTGTCGTTACAAGGCTCATAATGTTGAATTAAACATACATATCCCACAAACATCGCTTTCACTCTTTATTTCAGAAATTGCCAACTCTTCCACCCACCTTCTGTTACAGTCTCTCTTGCCACTTTCTTGTTGGGAGAATTACCTAAAAGTTTTAAATAAAAGAATGTGTTATAAAATGATTTTAAGAGATTGTTAATAACAAATCGAGAAACACAATTTATAAATGAAGCAGCTATCATTTATAACATTTTTGGATCATTTTATAATACATTCCTTTACTCGGAATCTCTGGGTAATTCTCCCCTTCTTGCTTTGTTTATCTCAATCACACTGATGTAATCCCTCTTCAAGTTGGACACGTCAAACATTCACGGGAGTGTTTATTTTTTCCGGCAAGTAGGGGCATTTTGGTATTTAGAACTAGCAAGTAGGGGCATTTTGGTATTTAGCACTAGCAAGTCTGATTGGGATAAAGGTTTGCAAAAGTAACTTCAATTTTAATCGATTTTTTGTTCATTAGTGTGATGTTATTTGTGTTTGGATAGGATTTTTATAAAATAAAATAGTTTGATAAGAACTTGTTTACAAGGTCTGTTTCAAAAAAATTTAAAGATAAAGAAAAGTTATAAGTTAAAAAAACAGTTTGTTTCCACTTTAAAAGTGATTTCAATACCAAGATTCAAGTGCTTTAAGGCTATGCAAAACATGATTTTGGATTGAAATTGGACCCATTTGAAAAAGTGGTAGAGAAGTGCTTTTATCAGTTACAAGGTAAATGTGTGAAGAAGATTATTTTATTTTGCGGAAAAACACTGTTAAACGTACGTTTAGAATATTTAGAAGTTTTCCAAACACCAAATTGACTTTTTAGGGTAAAAAGTCACTTTTGGCCTGGTAAACACTACACCAAACACACCGTAATAAAATTTTAGCATTGTTAACTTTTCAACTGTGGATAACCCTTTTGAGATATTTGTTTGGGTATTTTAACCATAAGTCACGGTTGGAATTCGTTGTTCATTAATTATTGTTAATTTAAATAAAAAGGATAGGAATTAATCGCCTATATGGTAGTCTTGTGACCTACTATGAAAACTCTTATGTGGGTCAAATGTTGCAAATTCGATTCCATTTGTAATAGTTGTTCTGCGTGTTTGAAAATATGTGGAGAAGGTGATTTTACGTAAATTAAAGTAAACATGTGAGAAGATTTTTATCTCGACTTATGTAAAATGTATTTTTATTGCGCTTTGCGAACAAGCACAACATGAAAAATATAGGAGTTAACATGAAAAAAAAAAAAGGCTTCTTGGTCAGCAAGTTTGATATATTAAAATATCACATTTTGGATCAAATTCAACCCCCAAAGCTGTGGTAGTACTACTATGTATGTCCAAAACCAAGATACTACTTCTGCTTTTTAATATAAGAATCGAATGATTTTTTTGGAGAGTTAAATACATTTATTTAAACTATTTGTATTCATCATTTTTTTAAACTAATTTATCTTACTTATAATCTAATGATACACATAAATAAATATTTTTAAATAATATATTTAGCTTATTTAATCTTTTGAATAAAGATCAACTAACTATTATATTAAGAATCTGAAAGTATACTTTAATTTTGAAAGGAAATAGAGGAAATTGAAAAGGAAGATTCACTACCAGAAAAATGCCATTTAGCGATGAAAAATTTACTGTTAAATGGCTATTTTTCATCGCTAAAACGAAGATCGTTAATATTTTCCATCGCTAAATGGAAATTTAGTACTATAATGAGCACCTTGAGTCCTAAGCGTGAGATTCAAATTTTGAGTACTATAATGAGCACCTTGAGTCCTCTTTAATTTGAAAACTATTGAGTACTATAATTAGCACCTTGAGTCCTAAACATGAGATTCAAATTTTGATTCACCATGTTATAAGGGACTGAGTTGATCCTCTTGTAATTTTTTTATATTTACAAGTAAAGATTTATCTAAATTATATTCAAATATTATTCTAAATGTAGATAATACAAATTCAATTATTTTTTATTTTTTTACCTCCTAGGGTAAGACACCTAGCTTTGCTTTTCTTTTCCATGGGCCATTACCTCATTAAATAAGGTAAATCTTGGCAATAATACTTAATAGCTTCGTTTGGAAACCTCGTTCTGACTCCTAAAACCCATTCTCACGCAAGCCGAGACAAAATTCCTCTCACATAAAGTACATCGGAATCTGTGTCCGTTTTCCTAACAGATTTCCAAACGAAGCCAATATATGGGGTAGGTAGAGATAACAAATAAATAATAAATATATTTGGTAAAAAAATAAAAATAAAAAATAGATATAGTACGATCGGGACCACTGGACTCTGGATATTTCTTCTAAACTGCAATTCAATCAATTCATATTTGTTTCGTGTATCATTATCCTAAATCACTATCTGTAAAGACTTCCAACTATTAGAAAAAAGCAAGTCCATGTGTGGTTTGGAAACGAGGTAAAAAAAAAATACTTTTGAGTCAAATATATGATAAAAATTATTTCGTTTTACGAAAAAATATTGTTGAACGTGCGTTTGAACTATGCAAACATTGAGTTAAATAGACACCGTGTGTGTTTTTTTAGGGAGATTTAGCCTCAGATCCCAAATGAGCAAAATATTTAAAGAATGGTCCCATGGAGAAAAATATTTAATGAGAAATCTCATTGACACCATGAGGTCCTTGTATTGACAACAACATGTGCTGTGTTGACAACACCTCATGTTGTCAATGGGATCTCTCATTAAATATTTTTCTCTATGTGACCATTTCTTAAATATTTTGCATATTTGGGACCTGATGTTAAATCTTCCTTTTTTTATACTGCAATTTGAGTTTATTCATCTTATAAATTTTTAAAAAACAAAATTAATATGTAAGTTCATGAAGTTTCTCATGATTTCTAATCAGGGTGATGTAATTTTTTTTTAAATTGTTATAAGTCTTTACCAAATTTTTAATAAGATTCTTACAATTTTTTTACCACTTTCTTATAATTTTATATGATATATTCTTAATCAGACCGTTGTAACTTTTTTTCTTTTTATTATTGGTCACAAGAAACTATGCTAGCCTAATTAAAAATTGGGCAAAACCATAAAGAACTGATAAAAAATTATAAAAAAAAAATCAAAAGAAACTATATAAATTTGTAAATTTATTTTTCAAGGGGGAATATACCTCAAGGAGCAGAAGGTAGCAACTCAATCAAGAGAAATCAAAATCGACGGCTGATAAAAATTAAAAGTCTTAAAAAGAGGCAGAAAGTGGAGAGTCTACAAGCTAATATAAAAGGTAGTATCCCTAAAAAAGAAGATATATATATATATATTAATTAAGGGGAAATTTACAATTAGATCACAAATAGAAGAATTAATAAATAAAATGTTTTAAAGATTCACAAAATTACAAGTCATAGAGGTAGCTGATCCGGTTGTCATTAACAACCTCACCAGATACTCTTGAGACCTTATGGTAATTTTATGAATCTTTAGGACCTTTTTATTCATTAATTCTTCTATTTAGGATCTAATTGTAAATTTTTCATAATTTTAAAAAAGCAAAAGCAACTTTCAAATACTTTGAGGTGATGATTCAGCAGAAAAGATTGACTCCAATTGCAACCTTTACTATGAAGCCAAATTACCCATACACTCAAAATACAAAATGGTATTCAAGAAATTAACTTTACACAAAAAAATAACAAAAACACATACCTTTTTAATTAAGAAAGGTCAGTTGTTTCCAAAAAATTAATAATAGCTTAGTGGCTTAACCCCATTAACAGCTAACGTGTCTTTTCCTAATTAAGTACTTCATCTTTCTTTTTGGTTTTACTTGGGAAAAAGTCAGACATAAAACAAAGAGACAATGACCATTGACACTTACTTAGCTTTCTCTAACTCTTAAGTCATTATTTTCAAGATGAAAAATATATTCTAATTATTTTTATATAAAAAATTACTTAAATTAAGAGTATTTATTACTTAAGATTAAAATATTCATACCATTCTTTTCATTATATTTTCATTCAATTTAAAATTTAAGATAAAACTAATAAATTTACTGATTTTAATGTTTTTTATTTATTACACACTATTAATTTCTTTGGTGTCATAAATGCAATGCATGATTGCTTAATTGAACATAAAATATTCTACTACCTTCTGTCTTTTACTATAAAAACCCATTGACTTCTTTAATGAAACAAAAATATTCTTAAAAATATTTATTTATATCATTGTATTAAAAATCTGTTTATAAATTAGAAAAAATTAGTTTAGTGAATAATGATAAATATAAATGTTTTTGACTTTTGAGTTATTTAATTAGCTTTTTTAACTTCTCTAAAAAAAAGGTCAAATTGACTTTTATATTAAGGATGACGGATGATATAATATATGGTACAAACAATAAGGCAACCTTGTATTTGTTCAATATTTTAATGTAATATGATACTAATATTCTCATTGTAACATGGTAGTTAGATCATCACTCTAGTATGTTGGCAAAAAAATCACTCTAGTATAATAACATAAAATAACTAATACTACATCTGTTATTTAATATAAGAGTCAATTGACTTTTATTGGGAACATCAAGGAAGCTAAATACACTATTAAAAAATATTTATTTATGTATATAATTAATTAATAGATGAGTTTATAAGTTAGACAAATTAGTTTAGAAATAAACGGAGGTAGTATCAATCTTTCTTCCTATACTTTTTTGTCTTTTACATGAGAAAATAATTACAATTAACATTTTTTAATAATAAAATTACATTTATGACTTTAAACTTAACAAAGATCATGTTTAAAAGGTAAGAAAAGAAAACTTTAAAACAGTAATTATCTCCAAAAGAACCAAAAGTTATATGTAATTATAATTTCCTAGTCTATATTTTGAGAGAAGTAACCACTAAACAAAGTTACTATGTAATTATAATTTCCTACTCTATATTTTGAGAAAAGTAACCACTAAACTTTAAGAAAGTTATGATCATCATCTTAATAACTTTAGTAATAAATCTTTACATTTTGATGAAATTTTTGGACACTTAAGAATAATTATAATCTTTGAATATTTCAATTTAAATTTTTAGATATACTATTCTCAAAAAATAAACTTGAAAATACCCTATTAAAAAAATCATCTATTTAATAGACCTCATATAAAATGTTGCGTTCCAGTTATTTCAGGGATGACTGTGCTGTGGAGGAGACTGATTGTAGAGGAAACTCAGCTAAAACCAAACGGAACCTTCGAGTCATGACGTGGCACGATCTCATTGGATAGCCTTTTTGCCCCCTAATGAGAATAGCAACATTGACTTGAAACGGCCATGTATCATGTATGTGAGAGAGCGCTTTCCCGGCTTATCATTGATATCCCTCTTCTTCTATTTGATGTTTACTTCTCTCATACAACAACCATTTCTCTTTCTTCCATCCTCTTTCTTACACTATCTTATGCTCCATGTAAATTTCTTCACTCTCTTCTTTCACTATTTCACGAAAAGTTATCATCTTTTGATCGTAGCTTGGGATTCTAAGAGCTTCATCTACTCTCAATCAACTGATTCAGAGGTTAACTTGATCACCCTTTTCCCTACTCTGATTTCCATATTACTGGACTGGTCTGATTTCAATCAACTGATTCATGTGATAAGTGATGATTTTGCTTCCTGGGTTACTCAGATAGATTTTTGGGAGCTGAAGTGAAAGTTCTTAATTGCTTTTATTCCTTTTTGGTGTTTACCAAAACGTAGCTATCAACGTCTCTGCTTACAGAGCTGTCGAATGGATTTTTTGAGGTGTCATTGCCGGCGATTCCTTTCGATTTTGATTAAATTTCAATTTTTTTAGTTTTAATATTAAAGCTTGTTTTTGCTACTACTCTGTTTTACTAAACCCACTGATTGGGTGTTTGCGGAATTCTCTCCATACCAATATTGATGGTCCAATTTTATCATTTTAGTAATTCATAGTTTATAAGGGGTTCAAGAATACTCTGTTTTACATATACTGCTATTGATTCAGTTTAGTGATTTGCCATAATCAGATATGCTGGTATAATTTGTAATCAGCTATGTATATCTGGTTCCTGATACTCTCCATGTCACTGCTACAATAGTGATAACAGCTGAAAAAAGTTACATGAATTGATATTGGAGTCTCAAGATGTCTTATGGAAGGGGCTCTGATAATCAACAGCCTAGGCGGATATTAAGGACTCAGACGGCTGGAAATTTAGGACTAGACCCGATATTGGACAGTGAAGTGGTGCCTTCATCATTGGTTGAAATAGCTCCCATTCTCCGTGTGGCTAATGAAATAGAGAGCAGCAACCCAAGAGTTGCATATCTATGTGAGTTACTATTGTATTGATATGTCTAAATGCAACCATGATGGATTTTCTTGTACGTCTAGCATATTTACTTTTTCCATTTGATAATCAAACCTTTTGATTAGACAGATTCTATAACTGATCATTGTAAGACTAATGAGCATAGATCAAACTCCTAAGCACTTGGTCACAGAGACTCCGTAATTTCAACTATATCTTTATCCCAAAATCTTGATCTGTTAAGGACAGTTGCCTAAAAATTATCTTGGTTCTTATTCTTAGCAACAAAGATAACGATAATTATGAATTCTGTGTTTTTCTTGACTTCTCAATAAGTTCGTAGTTTATTTAAACTCCCTAAGAAGTGAAACGATGTGCTTTTAAGTTTCACTAATTTTGCTGCCCATTTTTGTTTAGTTCATTAAGTTACTTGTTTCTATAAATGTCTTATTCTGTTAGTTGTTTTATGCGTGTGTGTTTCATTTCATTTGAAAAGAGAACCGACTGCTGTGTTTTTTTCATTTTTTTTTTCTTGTTACAGTTACATAACTGGGAAATTGCTGCTGCCTTTTGTTTTTCTAAATGGGACGTTGAAATCAATCTTTGATTATGACTTTGCAATAGATGATACAAATATTTACTCAATGTTGAGAGCTCATAAATGTTCTTTGTGCGGTTAGGTCGGTTTTATGCTTTTGAAAAAGCTCACAGACTAGATCCCTCATCCAATGGACGTGGTGTTCGCCAATTCAAAACTGCTCTTCTTCAGCGTCTAGAAAGGGTAAGTCTTAATTTTATTTGCAAATATAATCATTTTATGACTCTTTCCTTCCACAACCTCCATGTAGTAAATTTTGCATTTGAAGAGTAAGGGGATAGAGGAGGAAGCTTTAGTGTTAGTTATCGATGATTTAGGTAGAACAACTAGCACCAGTTCCTTTGAAGTTGCATTAGAACTCATGCCTAACGTTAACAGTTTATGAACAAAGCGATTTCCATATGAACACATTAGATTAGATAGGCCAAACTAGGTGAAAAGAAAGAATAAAAAAAGTTTCCTGCATATTCAATGGATATTTCTGGATGTTTAATAGTTAATTTGTAGGGAGTTACGATAAAACTCTGCCATTATGGAGCTAAAGTTTTATTGTTCTCAGGAAAATGAAACAACATTGGCTGGAAGGGCAAAGAGTGATGCTCGCGAAATACAGAGTTTTTATCGGCATTACTACCAAAAATATATACAAGCTCTGCACAATGCTGCTGATAAAGACCGGTAAGTACATTCTTACTTAATCAATAATGTGATCATTAACTGGATTTTAGCTGCCTCACATTTCATAGATATCAAAATTTTCTCCTCAACTCTCTAAATATAACATTCTTCCTTCCACTAAAAAAATAACGTTGAAATTAACTTCATATTTTTTCAGCGCTCAGCTCACAAAAGCATATCATACTGCTGCTGTTTTATTTGAGGTCTTGAAAGCAGTTAATCAAACACAAGGTGTTGAAGTCTCTGATGAGGTAAAACCGTGAAAGTATTGTTTTCTTGCTTGAGATTTTCTGGGTTGTATTCGTTTATTGGTCATTGACTGAAATCTGCAAGAGAGTAAAATAACTTCAATGTTTAATTTTTCACTAATGATCCTTTTCTTTTTCTTTTTTTTAATTGTAGATCTTGGAAACTCAGAAAAAGGTTGAGGAAAAGAAGCAAATATACGCTCCTTTTAATATTCTGCCCCTTGATCCAGAGAGTGAGAAAGAGGGTATAATGAGATATCCTGAGGTTTGTTCATGTGCATTATTTCTTAATATCCATAACTTGTTATCACCAAATATCCTTAAGTTAAGGTGCTAGAAGACAACAGTAACAGGAAAATGCAGCCTTAGATGGTTAACAATTTTCTAATCCCTTTTAGACACCCCAGAACTTGCACCTCGAAGCAATGTTCATTTAGCTCAGGAATTTCCTTTCTCAGAATCTTCCTAGAAGTAGTGATGAACTTATTAACTATTTACAGATTCAATCTGCTGCCTCTGCCCTTCGTAATATCAGGGGTCTGCCTTGGCCAAATGGTTACCAAAAGAAAGTAAATATAGACATTCTGGATTGGCTTCAGATCATGTTTGGCTTCCAGGTAGTGGTCTAATGGATTGGTGTTCATTATCTGGTTTTCATATTTAAAGCACAACTTATGCTCCATATATTATTGTGCAGAAGGACAACGTGGAAAATCAAAGGGAACACTTGATTCTTTTGCTTGCAAATATACACATACGTCAAAATTCGAAGCTTGATCAGCACACCAAGGTTTCTTTTAATTTGTTATATATGTTTCGGTTTATACTTTATTCAGGATCTATGTTTCTTCTTACTCCGCTATGATTTTTCTATTTAGTTGGAAGATCGTGCTTTAACAGAAGTGATGAAGAAGCTCTTTAAAAACTACAAAAGGTGGTGCAAGTATTTGGGTCGCAAAAGTAGCCTCTGGTGAGTTTCCCAAATCTATTATTTGGGTACAATGCGAGTTAGCCCAAAACCTATTACACTGTACTCACCATTGACCTTCAAACCACTTGTTTTGGGTCTGATATTGATATGTACTATTTTTTAAAGCATCTAGACCATATTGATTGTCAGGTTGCCAACTATTCAGCAGGAAGTTCAACAACGCAAGTTATTGTACATGGGTCTATATCTTCTTATATGGGGTGAAGCTGCGAATCTAAGATTCATGCCAGAATGTCTTTGTTATATCTATCATCATGTAAGTATAATTCAGGATAGTAGATTTCAAAATCTTTTTGCGATATGGGAAAGGAACTGAAAATTTCATTGCCTTTCTGGTCACTTCTAAATTTATCCAATACTTATGCCCTCCACTAAACGGGATTAATTTGCCTTACTAACCCTAGTCTGCATGCTGAAGATCTCCTGTTGCCTTTCACTAACAATTGGTGAGAAGTTCATGAAGGAATCCTAGAGACCTTTATGTACATGCCTGATAAGAAGAAAGAGAACTTTGACTCAACATCATATTTTTGGAATTTTCTGTTTGCAGTGTATGAATTATTTACCGAAGTAAAACTGTCGAATCTTTATGAACATGGATCAATTAATTGTATGAATTATATGGAGAAAGAAGACGAATTTAATGCCCTCTAGCTTTGGATATGCAGACATTAATTTAAAACAATAAATTTCTTAATGTGAAATGTTTTTAAATAATTCATTTCTTTTCTAATATATAAATATTATAATAACTGTTCATTTTATACTGCACTGCCAGACTGATATGATAGTTGGTTTGGAATTTCTAGATTTGGTTCCCACCATACGTCATTTGTTTAAGCAAATGCACACTTCTGTTTTCAGACGAAACAAGTTTGTAATTCTTGTTGGTTCAGACATCATGTTTGTGCCAGAATCTCAAGATATAATTGAAAAGTATTGATGAGCTTGCTCGTAGCATAACATTGAACTTTGAAATAACTGTTTATTGTTTGATTGGTTCATTAACAATTTCATAATGGAGAAAGTAAGAGTAATGTGAAAATGGGCAGTCCAGAACTGTTATTAAGTTGCCATATGCTTGTTTGTTCTAAATTCTGCTGCATTTAGGTTTTATGATTTGTTCGAGAAAGGGTAGAAATATATTATTGTCCTCCTGAAAAGTACATAATTTGAATACGGACTAGTTGCCAATGAGAACTTCATTTACAATCTTGATAATTTTATCTTGTTTATCTGCTTAGATGGCATTCGAGTTGTATGGGATGTTGGCTGGCAATGTTAGTCCACTGACAGGTGAACCTGTAAAGCCAGCTTATGGAGGCGATAATGAAGCTTTTTTGACTAAAGTAGTAAAACCAATTTATGATACTATAGCCAAGGTTTGCTCCTCCATCTTGTTTTTTTTTTTGTGCTAAAGAACTTTTGGTCAACTGCAATATATGACTTTTTCTGCATTACAGGAATCAAGGAGGAGTAAGGATGGAAAATCAAAGCATTCTCAGTGGAGAAACTATGATGATTTAAATGAATATTTTTGGTATTATGCTTCTTTTTGAATAAAATTCTTTAGTATTGTAAGTCATGTTGCAAGTGATTACCCTTCTCAAATTGTAGGTCAGTTGATTGTTTCCACCTTGGCTGGCCTATGCGCAACACTAGTGAGTTCTTCTCAGTTCCCCGTGAACAATCTCGACAAGATACAGATGAGGTATAAAACATTTCATGGGTTACCTATTCCTCTTATAAATCAACAATTGGGCTGAAAATTTAGTATTATCTGCTTATTTCTTCAAAAGAAGATTGAATGAAACAGGGTACTGTTCATCACATTGTTTCTGCTTATATGGGGTTTAAGGTCACTTTTCTAGATCGATTTGGAGCTTATGCCTATGTTTTGCTCCAAGTCATGCTTGCTATTTGTGAGTATGCCATTTATGCATAATTTGCAGTACAACCTTCCCCATGTCAAGTTGACTCGTTCTCTATGGGTATATTAGTTAAATATACAGGTTATGTTAAGGTGATTTTTACTATGGAAGTTATCGCAAAATATCATTGGCATCCGAAAGTTTTTTGAGATCAATCTCATATTAAAACTTCAAATAGATCAATGTTATACCAATCAACTTAACGGACGTCAACAGTTAGTTGACTTATTATAGTCACACCTCATAATCTTCTACTTCCCCTCTCTCTCCCCTCCATTAACCGTCCGTCTCAACTGTCAAGCTTGAGCACGCCTTGAAACTTAACAGTGTTGAAGAACTCGTTCATGTAGCCTCCGAATGCGGGGTGGTCATCAGGAACGCCGTCGGCGAAGGTCTCAAAGTGAAGAGTGGAATAGCGAGCTTCGATGTCCGAAAGTGCGAGAAGCTCGGCCAGTTAGAGCATGGGGTTGACATTTCCTTGCGCCGTTAATGGAAATATCATTACATGCGTCTCATCTTTTCTTTTCTTGTCTTAGATTGTCTCTTCTCTGAGACTATGAGCTGATTGTGACTCTGTGATGAGATGAACAGATTTTTTTTTTATTTTCTCTGGGACAAAGAGTCGGAATTGAAATATATTATGCCATGATCTGCTTGTTCGTGTCAATCGGTGAAGCTGGTGCTGAAGCGGATGAGGGCTCCTATCACTACTATTACTGAATGCTTCTACTTCCTCCATCGAGCAAAGACCCACCTCTGCTGCAAACCCAAGAATCCACTTCTCTGTATGTAAATCAAATCCTGGCAGCGGCGGATGAAGACACGGTGGCGCTGGCGCTGAAGCTGAGACGGAGGAGGATGGGACTGGCAGCGGCGGGGCAGCCGAAGGCGGTGTCGACGAAGAGGTGTGATGAAGAGAGAAAGAGGGAGATGATGAGGTGTGATGCTAGTAGCATAACGGGAAATCACGTGAATGATGAGGTGGCGAGCCATGTTTGACTGATTAAACAGTGAGATTTAACCTTGGAGGATGCAGGGCGGAATTGCTATGTTTTTCAACTTCTAGGACGAGATTCATCCCAAAAAAATCCGTGTGGCCAGTGATATTTCACGATAACTTCTAGAGTAAAAATAACCCTTAACCTAAGATACCATCATGTAGCAGTAAACCTTGTGTACCTTTTGCAATCTTGTTCTTTCCCTTATTTATACTTTTATATTGCCATAAGGAAGATGCTTAATCTTGAAAAGAAAAGGGATTCAGCATATAATTCCCCATTGAAACCAGTTGTTTTTAGGACTTGGACTGGCAGAAACGTGTCCTTTCTATGTATTTGGTCTATTGTCATAGATTTATTTGGGGTTAATAATATTGTTAGTCCTTGTAGTTTAATAGAATTTTGATTTTAGTCCAAATTGCTAAAAATGTAATGAACAGTACCCCTTTTGAATAGTAGGACTAAAATCAAATTCGATCAAAGTCTCAAGATCAACAATGGTATTAACCATTTATTTATTACTCTTTAATGGACAAATCGGGTCCAAGATCCAGCTATTTATCTATATTGAAGGAGCTGACAGAACCTTCTTATTTCATCATTTGTATTCCAAATTATATCTCCCTGAATTTATTTTGAATTTTGAACAATCCAATGATGTCCTTCTATATTGGGGAAAAGTTACTCTCTTTTGTTTTTATTCTAAACCGTTTTTATTCATTTTCTAGAAACAGGGAAAGGGAGGTCCATGGATGGGAAAAGTTAATTTTGTTGAGATACGCACATTTTGGCATGTATTTAGAAGTTTTGATAGAATGTGGAGCTTCTTTATACTATGTTTACAGGTAAAAAAATTCAGATATGGTATTTACTTTACTCACGTGACTCTAGCTCCATTCACTGTTATGAAATATGCTGATTAAGCTGTCTACTTAAGGCAATGATCATCATAGCTTGGAACGGTTCAGGCCATTTAAGCTCCATATTTAATGGTGATGTTTTCAAGAAAGTTTTGAGCATCATTATAACTGCTGCAATATTGAAGCTTGCACAAGGTAGGCAAAATATAATTTCCTTTATTCGTTCACATATATTTCTGGTCACAATCGTTTTCTAATTTTCTGGAGGCTAATATCCTATTTCCATAAATTTATATTATCTCAAAATTGACAAATTTTTTTTAGCTGAAATATGTAACCTACTGTTCAGGACAGTTCATTAATAATGAAAAAATTAAACTGCATTTTGAAACTGAAGCTACGGTGACAAAGGCATTCCAATTTTATGTTGACTTGACGTATAATAATAACCCAGTAGATGTTAGATTGGGAAGATTTTCGAAAAAGCCAAGTCAATTGAATTTTTGTAATGTTGAATATTTCACTTGAAAAACATGAAATGGTGGTGCATCCTGTGTGTGTTTTTTTAACAGAAACTCATGAACCATATGGAAGTCAGTGTTTTGAAGATATCTGAATTATACATATCCAGAAAGTTATAGAAAATTTAATTGCTGTTCCGACTGTTAGAATCCAGTCAAGATATGTCCACTTAAATGTCTACCTTCACTTGACGAAATGTCATATTGTTAATCGTGTTGTACAGCACTTTGTTGAAAATTTTCATTATGGAATTCTTTTAATTACTATTGAATGTTTAAAGGAACCTTCATTGAATCATTAAACGAAATTGTTCTTCTTTATGAAGCCGTTGTCTGATTGATGTCTTATTTTATACTCTAGCCATCCTAGATATAATCCTCGTCTGGAAAGCAAGGAGGTGCATGTCAATTCATGTCAAGCTACGATACATATT
>JANTPZ010122245.1:0-18599 GCA_025593235.1 Vachellia pachyceras | reverse complement strand
ATACATACATACATACATACATACATACATACATACATACATACATACATACATACATACATACATACATATTTGGTTGTATAATGGAATACATGAATCCCCCAAGTGCGCACCTTCAAGTTGTTTGGTTAATAAAGTTTTAATTAATTTTTCTTACTCCTTTTCAGTAACGAAGTTTTTCGTCAGAAGTTTCTAATACAATTATAATTTAAAGAGTATAAAGTAGACACAGTTTCTTAAAAATGATTTAAATTTTGCAATTTCTTACATCGACTCAATTACCCTTATAAAGATGGAGGAGAATAAGCGGGTCCTACATCAAAATAATAGTAAACTAACAAGTGTACATATTTTGTAAATGAATCATGAATCAATTTATAAGTGCAAAACACATTTAACAACTAACAAAAGCAAAACAACAAATACCCATGTTTCATAGGTGACTTTACAATTGCATGTATACTTTTAACAACCAACAACAGTGAAATAACAAGTGTCCGTATTTCATAAATGAATCATGAATGAATTTACAAGTACAAAATGCATTTTTGTTATGTTCAAGACAAAAATGTATTTTAACAATTAAGAATAGTAAAACAAGTGTTCATATTTGATATACATGAGTTTAGAAAAGTACATATGCATTTTGAAGGATTGTGACATTAAATTTTGAAGGATTGGAAATGAGATTGGGGCAGGGATTGGAAGTGGGATTGAGACAGGGGTTGGACCTTTAAAATTAGGTTTGGTATTAAGTAATATTTAGAGTGAATAATGACATTAATTTCTACAAGGTTGGGTTAAACCTATGTAGGTTTGAATAGGCTTGGGCTGCTGTAAGTGCATTTTATAAATATAATTTATATATAAAGCTGCACTTCTACTTCATTGTTGCCACTAATTTCTCAATATAAGTAACAAATAACACTAATAATAAAACACCATTCTCCTCATTGCAATGACATACACAAGTTAACAAATAGTTTATGAAGTTCCATAGCAACCCAAGAACTTATCAAACGAGCTATACGAATAGAAAATATTTATTAATTTCGTTAATACTTAATTAATATCAAATAAAATATTAAATATGTATAGACATAAAGAACAATTAAAATAAAGATAAAGAGCTAGCAATTACATATATATATATATATAATCGAAGCTTGTACATTAATTTTTCATTATAGATATACATATATCAATATATCATGATCATGATTTTGATTTCTGAATCATGATGATGAGAGTGTGTGTATCTATACAATTAAATCTTATGAGTCTAGCTTCAAGGTTAAATCTCCAACTCTACCTAGTTAACATTACATACACATTGGATCTTGATGCTTTTTTCTCCTTATTGTTTTTGCGATCTTCAGTATTATCTTCTTCACCAGATGCATCTGATAATCCTAACTCTACATTGATCTCTCGTTTGACTTATCCTGTGCGATAGAGCAATCAGCATAAGCTCTAACATTGCTGTACTTAAATACCCTTCAAAAGAAAATAATGCATGACATGATTTAGGTTACACAAAGAAATTAGGGTAAAAATAGGACCAAGGTCATGTAAAGCTTTAAATATATAAAAATATAAATATAAATTATAACTAGTTTTTAGTTTTAGATTTTTTTTGCTTTTAATTTAAAAAATGTGTTGTGAATATCCCTAAAATAAACTGCCCCAATTTCTTTTTCAACAAGAATTTGCAAAGCCTCTTGGTCGCAAAGTGGAGAACATCGCCTCTGCCGACTTTACAATATTCCGTGGAAACATAATTGCAACGATAATGGTGGCTGAAACAAAAATTTGGGGAAATTCAGAGTTTTTAGGGTTTGGGGTATATCTTGATCGGTTGCAACGGCAAAACTGAAGCTTGAATTGTTACTGATGTTGTTGTAGTTGCAGGTGGTGCTTTTTGTGATGAGTAATAAAGCTCCATCTAACGATGAAAAGTGACAGAGGGAAGGCTGCGAATGTTTGGAATAAAACACAACACAACAATGGATGCTCTTACGACTGATAGATTATGACTTGTGCTTTAATTTTTAAAGTTGCAAGAATTTTGGGTCATTTGATTTTCGGTGACAGAATCATCTTCCTCATAGATTGAAAAGGTTGAAGATGGAATGAGAAAGGCCGTTGGGGAGGATAATAATTTTTAAAATAAAATTAAAATTTCAAAACCTTTTTTATAGTTTGTTGATTCAATCACTATCTTAGTGTGTGTACCTTCGGTTTGTTTGGTATGAGGGGGGTGAAGAAAAATTCTAATGAGTAGGGTTGAAAATTTTTAATTGATTTTTCTTACTCTTTCTTAGCAATAAGGTTTTTCTATAAGAGGTGTCTGATGTAATTATATTTTGAATGGTATAAACTAGACATAATTTTTTTAAAAAATAATATAAGTTTAGCAATTTTGTTAAATCAACTCATGCATCCTTATAAAGATGGGGAAGAATAAGCTGGTCCCACATCAAAATAATAATAAATTAACAAGTGTCCATGCTTCATAAGTGAATTATGAATGAATTTATAGGTAAAAAACACATTTCACAACTAATAATAGAAAAAAACAAATGTCCATATTTCATAGGTGATCTACAATTGCATGCATACCTTTAATGACTAATTATAATGAAATAACAAGTGTCCATATTTCATACATGAATCATGAATGAATTTGCATATACAAAAATGCATTTTAACAACAAGTAATTGCTAAACAAGTGTCCATATTTCATACTCGAGTTCAGAAGTATACGTACACATTCCTAAGAATAACAAATCAATAATTTTTATACAAAAAATTACACATTCTAATTTAAATTTTATCAGCCTATATAAAAAGTTACAAATGTACAAAGACAAATATGCAAGTCACACATGCATTTTAACAATAGCAAAAGATACATTTGAAGAAAGAAAATTACATAAATACCTATATGCGCAAACAAAAAATTCAAACCATAAACACAGGGCTCAATTATACTTTAATGTTGCATAAAAATTTATACCTTTCACAACTATATCATATGCTAATGTCATACAGGCTGAATGGGCATCCCAGTGGTCAATCCACAATCCGCCCATTTATTTCTTAATGGGTATGGGTTAAAGCTCATGACAAACGGGCTAGGCTAAACCTATTATGATTTGAATAGGCTTAGGCTGCCATTAGTGCCAATTATAAAAAATATTTTAAATATGCAGCTGCACTTCTAGTACATTGTTGCCACTAATTTCTCAATATAAGTAATAAATAATATTAATAATAAAACACCATACTCCTCATTGCAATGACATAGACAAGTTAACAAGTAGTTTATGAAGTTCTATAGCAATGCAAGAACTAACCTAACGAAGTAAAGGAATAGAACATGTTTATTAATTTCGTTAACACTTAATTAATAGCTAATAAAATCTTAACATATGTATATATGTATATAGAACAATTAATATAAAAATAAAGATAAATTAAATATATATAATTAAAGCTTATACATGAACTCTCATTATATATACACACATCTCTCAATATATCGTGACCATAATTTTGATTTCTGAATCATGATAATGAGAATATCACTACTACAAAAGATACTTTTTACGCCCTATTTTTAATCCAATAGACTCCCTTTTTCGGTGAGGTGTATATGTGAGGGAAGTAGAAAGTTAGGGCCTACGGCACCCTATATGAGGAGAGACGCCGTAGGTTAGTCCTACGGCGCCCTACATTTGTATATAGGGCACCGCAGGCCTTCGCGATCCATTTGACGGTCAACAATATTAACCCATGCGTACCATAGGATTCCCAGTCCAAATGCCATAAACATGATCAAATGTTAGAATCATACTAGTGAAGAAGCATCCAGATTATGACAGCCAATTGATATCACGAGGAAAATACAATCATCAACAACTTTATCTATTCTCAACAAGTAACAAATTCATGATCATAACAGGATATGTTCCCCTGTTCAGGAGGGCAATTAACGTTCAATATGCAGAAACCTAACTACGAGGTTGCACTGCAATACTACATAAAAAAAGAACAAACACTAATAAGCTTCACACCCATTCAAACTCAGATCCATAATCCTCATTATAAAACATAAATGGGATTTGGGATCGACAGGGTTCAATAAAATCACACTAATCAATGGATGGAGTGACAAATTTGCTACAGCTTTCGCAAACTAAACACCTTTCAGAAGAATAGGATTGACACACCCATTGTAAAACATCCTGTTGCCACCCAAAGGCTCAAACGCTCACCTGCACAATGAAGTCGAACTCACACCTGCAGTATGTTGACCAGCACCTACACTTGAACCCCGTGAGACCCACGCGCCGCTTGCAAGTCACACATCTGTTAGGATGAGCCGTCGATGCGCGCTTCAGCTCCTCCGCCGAAAGCACCGGATCAACCAAAGCAGCAACCGAAGACTAAAGATCTGCAGCCGATTCCAGCAACGACAAAGACGAGTTCGATTTCTGAGCTGTAGACGGCTGAGGCTATCGCTTAATTGAGGACCAAGTTGGCCGAAGAGGACTGTTGCTCCTTGAGCTACAAATCCCTGTAGCATTTGGAACATAGATCGTTGCCGAAGAGGAGTAGGACTGCCGAAGAAGCCGCAGTTGTTGGCACAGCAACGGATCGTCGCAGGACTGCCGAAGAAGCCGCAGTTGTTCTTCGGCCATTTTCTTTGATTGTCGCAGGTCTAATTTCGCCTAGTGATTTAGCGATCTGCAAAAGACAAGGCCAAAAAGCATCAACAATCACATTTCCACACCAAAAAAAGAGGAGGAAGAAATTCACAGATTAACAGAAAAAGGAAGGGAAACGCCGATGAGAAAACAAGGGTTTGGGGGATAAGGAATGAAAGAAGAGGGGGAAAAAGGAAAAGCTGGAGTCTTTCGCGCCCTATATGTGTTATTGGTCGCCAAAGGTGAGGATTTTGGCGCCCTATCTATCATATAGGGGGCCAAAAGCCTCCCCTTTAGCGCCCTCTCCCTTATTGGGCATCAAAAGGGAGCTTTAGACGTCCTATCTCCCTTGTAGGGTGCTAAAAGGCTCCCTTTTGGCGTCGTAAATCCTATATAAGGCACCAAAAGGGGGACTTTTAGCGCCCTATCTGTCTATAGGGCGCTAAAAGTCCCCCTTTTGGCTCCCTATATCCCATATAGGTCATCAAAAGGGAGTTCAAAATTTCAAAAATGCCACCGCCTCACTTTTTACTCCCTTTTCAAAAAAAAAAGACGCGAATTTTAGTAGTAAAAACTATAATCTGTAGTAGATATATATAATTTCTTATTATTCTAGATGTTTCTTTTAGAATTAATGTTATATATAATATATGCATTGTACATTATGTATTATACATAAACGCATGAACGGGATGACACAGGTAGTCCAAGGATGTACTCGTAGATTGTCTCATTCAGTACAACATTACCAGAAAAATGACATTTAACGACGTAAAAATCCATTGCTAAATGGTTATTTTTCTTCAAAAAATTTCCATTTAGCGACCCTTGTTTTAGCGATAGAAAATAGTCATTTAATAATGGATTTTCCGTCACTAAATTGTTTTAGCAATGAAGTCTGCCCATTAAAGCCTAACCATTGTAGGTCTTTTTTGGACGGGCTAAAAGGGCAAATTTCCATCGAGTGTGGATGGTTCTAATGGTCTGTTGGCTACTTGATCAACCCTAACATATGCTATTTTTTAACTTGATAATTGTTGTAAGAAGTAGAATGAATTTGACTTGAACCAATGAAAAGGTGGTTCAATATGGAATGCCTATATATTTGGGACATTGTTAGCAAGCTTATAGCTTATAGAGCTCCTTTAGTTTGTCTTGAGCGTTCTTAGTTTGTTGTGTCTTTTTATATATACACCTTAATAATTCTCTTTTTGAATTTGAAAGGATAAGAACAAATACAGCACTTAAAACTTGATTTTAGATAAAAAGTTGAAAAAGATATAATTGTCTTTCATAATTTTCACACAATATATATCAGAATTTATCTTTATTTTGATTTTCTAAAAAATTTTTAAAGTTATTTTTATCTCCAACTATAGAAAAATGGCTAAAGCATACAAATGATCTTTTAAGTTTACATCAAATTTCAGTTTATTCTCTTAATCTTATAACTCTTTGGGGGTTGATTTTACTTACTTTCAAATTATTCAACTTCACCTTTCCTAATAGGAACAAATTTTTAAAATTTGATAGGAAATGTTTAAAATATGAAATGTTTAAATTATTCAACTTCTCCTTTCCTCATAGGAAATGTTTAAATTATTAATCTTAATCCTTTGAGCTTGCGTTGAGTTTTATTTTGATCCCTTAAATTTAAAAAGTGCATTTTTAGTCTTTTGATATTAACACCATTAATTTTACTTAACGGAAAATGCTAAGTTAACCACCATTTTGCAATTAAATAATGTTGAAATATACTTAACTATTGATTATTTAATATGCTTCTTTTTCATTTTAAGATTTAACCATATTTTTCAGCATTTATTAGTAGAATCGCCATTTAAATTTGCTTACTCACTATTTTTTGTTAATTAAGTAAAACTAACAGTGTTAAGAATATAAGACTAAAAATCAAACTAAAACTTGATGTAAACTTAAAGGACCAAACATATACTTTAGCCTAAAATAAAATATGATTTAAGATGGAATCATCTCTACACATTCAAGAACGGCTAAAATATGAATCATCTCTACACATTTCACATTCTAACCCAACCCAAACATTTGCCATTTCAACCTATAAAATTAATTTAAATTTGTTAAAAATTATTTCCCCTAGTATATATGTTGTTGTTTAACTTTCATCTTTGATGTCTGTATGTGCATTTTTTTTTTAAAAAAAATCATATGATGTTCCACATCATAAGCGAACTCAAATTCAAGTTGAGTTCTCCGAAAAATAATTTAGTTCTTAAAAAACAATCATTGACGTTTAGCAAAAATTATTTTGATCGAAGTCTTATATTTAAATTCAATTATAACCTCTTAATTAACTTTTATATTAGGTAAAGCAGGTAGTCATTAATATAACTCTAGTAAAATATGATATAGTTTACCAATCACCTTGCTCATTCATTTCAAAAGAAACTAGGTCTCAAAGTTAGCTGTAAAATAAATGTGATTTAATTAAATAAACTATTACTTTAAGGAATAAATTTAGATCAACTTGCTTATTTCTATTAAGTCAAATTCATAAATGAATTTGTAATTGTCTATATGTATTTAATTTTGAAAACTAACAATAACAAAATAATAGGTGTCCATATTTCATATGTGAATGAATTTATAAGTAAACACATGCATTTTAACAACCAATAATAGTAAAATAACTAGTGTTAATTTATAGGTGAATTAATTGATAAATGCACATAAGCATTTTAATAGCTAACAATAACAAAAAAACTAAACAATTCTATTGTTAATTACAAGTGCCATTGCCCTAGATGAACGAATTGATAAGTGCACTTTCATTTTAATAGCAAACAATAAAAAAACAAGTGTTCATACTTTATAGGTGAATGAATTGACAAGTGGCCATACACATTTTAACTTCTAATAATAGCAAATATATATAGATATATGAAATGAAAGAAAAACTAGAACCAATACACACAAATATATTGTTGCAAGTTTATGAAATCCAAACAGAAAAAAATTGTAACATAATGATATTCTAAGTAGAGTAAGATGCGCCTGGAACTATTTGTCCATATAGAACCAAAGAAGAATCATAATCGGGAGGGCTTCATTATTTTATAGGCATTCATATAACAATGTCCTCAAAGAACACATATTTCAAAGAATCAATAAAGCTTTTATATGAAGTCGACTAGAACGAACATATCGTTAAATCTTAAAATGAAGTGGGTATTTAAACTAAAGAAAGAAATACACTAGTAAAAAATGAAATTATACCCGCGAATTTTTCTTACAAAAAATTTTCGCAGGTAATTTTCTGTAGATTTACCTGCGAATTTGAATTCCCCAAGTATTTTTCCTGCTGAATTCAAAATCTTCAGGAAAAGTTAAATTTAAAAAAATTGGTAAAAAAATTACCTGCAGATTTTAAATCCATAGGTAATTCACCTGCAGAATTTCCACAGGAAAAAATATCTGTGGATTTAAAAATCCACAGGTAAATTAAATTATTTTAACAAAATTGAAAAAAATTTACCTACGGATTAAATTTCCTGCGAAAATAAAAGCTTGTTTGGATGTACGGTTGGAAATAACTTTTTCAGATTCCGAGGCAAAACCTAGGTTTTAGATAATAGATTTTGGAAAATAGTTTTTCCAGATTCCGAAGCAAAAACTAGGTTTTGATAAGTGATTTATGTTTGGGAAGATATTAGCTTTTACGGATTCCAAGGTAAAAAAGCGGGTATGAAAAAGGAAAGTAAGAAAGAGAAAGAGAGAAAAAATAGGAAAGATGAAAGAGGAAAAAGTAGGAAAAAGAAAATCTAGGTTTCAAACTGAGGTTTTTTAACCAAAATAACTTTTGGGTAAAAAATTTTTGCTTGGACAAAACCTCGATTTTGAGGTAAAACCTAGGTTTTGAAATAAAACATAGGTTTTAAAAAGTGGCCCTAAATCTGCAGGTAAAGATTTCCAAATCCGCATGTAATTTAACTTTCCTCTGTGGCCGCTTTTTGCATTCATCGCTTTTCTTAAGCTGCCTCACGGAGCCTCCGAAGGCCCTAGCTCAAAAGAACGGGGTTGAGATTTCGCCTAGTGGAGTCCCGATTGCCAGAATCCCTCACTGCTAATCTCTAGGTGATCGGCGATCGCTTCCTTTGAAGAGTGCGTGTTACGTGGGATAGCAGCAATAGCGAACACGTGGAACACGTGGCAAATGTATCAAGAAAACGCTGGTTGTTAGAGAGACAGTTAGTCGTTAGGGCCTTAGCCGTTAGATGCACGGGCGCACGAGCTCTTTATATGTACGGGAACACGGTGTATTATGCATGGAATAATCAGATTCAGTTTCTCTTTCGCATTTCTCTCTGTTTCCTCTGATCTTTGTATCAGCGCGAGGATTTTGTCAGTGTCACCAAGCTCGATACGGTAGTTAGGGCTTCTTCACGTGGTTCAATAGGCCACAAGATGAAAACTTGGCGCAAGCGAGTACACAACGCGTTCGAAGGAGCAGGAAAAAGCCCTACAGCAAGTCACCACCAGCAACGAGCCACAGCAGAAAGAAGAAATCCTAAAGTCGAAGCAAGAGATGACACCAATAGTTCAGAGCTCCCAGCGATGGGTGGAGAAATAGAGAGAAATTCTTCTTGCTTTTCCTTGCACAATCAATATTCTTGTTTGTTTTGCTTAGATTTCTCTATGAATGACCCCAGTCGGCACAAGCAAGTTAAAGATGTAGCTCACCAGGATGAAGTTGTTCGAGCACTCACAAACACCCTTGAAACCGATAGTGTAATTACTAATTTCCCTTCTTGTCGAATTTCTGTGAACATATTTTTCTTGCATCAAAGTTCCTCTGCATAGTACTCTGAAACTTAGTAAAATCGTCCATGGAATTCGCATTACAAATGTATATTTCTCGTTATAAAACAAATTAAGTCAGTTACTGCAATAAATTACCTCAAATAGCTGTTACTTAAGGATTCTTGGAATGGATGTTACTGCAATAATTTTTCTGATTGACTGCATGTGTTGTTGTGATTTTTTAATTATTTTTTGTCCAATTTATTATTTCTGTTATTTAGAATTTATAATGACCTCCTCTTGGTTATTAAGAAGCTTGGCTCTTGGAATATCTGTTTATTTTCTTCTGACTTACTTTACAATGTTGTATCCTATATACATGTCATTATGTCACATGCAGAACTGCACTGGAGATAAGGATAACTTAGGAAGGTGTGAACAAGTAAACCATATTTCTACCCTTTCACTATATTCTTTCTTTTTTCCTGATTTCAAGAAATGTTCTAGAGCAAGACTATGATGATTAGCGATGCAATAAGAAAAAAGTAGAGAGGATAGATATAAAGAAGTTGAGTAATTGGTCCCATATTTAATTATGATATTTGAACCCTATATACAACCAACCACATCTCTTTTGCCCTTCTCTTTTAAAATGCATCCTTTACATTCACAATGGATCCAAAGGCGATCTCTTCCCGTGTGCAGTTTTCTTAAAGTGCCTACGTTGTTGCATGAATTATTTTTTATCCATTATATACTTATTTCTTTTTCGCTTTGTAGCAGTTCTTCTCAGAGCTGATGAAAGTTCCAAGGATAGAAAGCAAGTTAAGAGTATTCTCTTTTAAGACAAAATTCAGCTCTCAGGTCAGTGGACTGCCTTCAATCCTTTTTCTGATTAAATGATTATGTTCTTATTGTTTACAATTAGCTGGTCCAATGGACTTCACCAAATAAAAATTTGTAGGTTTCTGAGATTAGAAGAGACTTGAATATTGTATACTTTGCGTCTGAAGAGGCAAGTTATATGTCTGTATCTTCTCAATGATTAATGGTCCTTCACTCATGCTTTTGTAATGAACTTTTATTTTTTTGCATTTCAGATCAGGAATTCAGTTAAGTTGAAAAGAATTATGCAGGCCATTCTTTCTCTTGGTGATGCCTTGAACCATGGAACTGCAAGAGGTGAGCTAAAGTGTATGCATTTTGTGAGTATATGATTAGATGAAATATAGAAATTTTTAAAAAGTTTAATATGGACTTTGAAATTACTTTAAAGAAATTATTTATGTGCATTCTATTGTTATTGCTGAACATTAATTTTTTGGTTTTACATAAATAACACTTTCTCTGACCACAATACCATTATGCTTGGTTGCTTTTCTCCAAGTTAATGTATGCCATTACGCTTGGTTGCTTTTCTCTGATCATAAGTCTAATAAAAATTGTCCATTTTATCCCAGGACACAGCAGGCCAAACTTCAAATAAACACAATGATGATATTTCCTGTAGTCTAGGTGGGGCTGGGAAGGTTGATGCAGTTATAAGAATTCGCAGCATCTCTTTTTCCGGTTGTGGAGATGAAATTCATGGTTCATCTTCAAGAGAAGAATCTGAAACAGCCGTCTTACTCATTGAAACTTCCATCTCTACTGCTTCACCATGTACAGGTTTTCATGATTCAGTTAATGAGGCAAGAAAGGAGGATGATGCAGCATCAAGCATTGAGTCCCCTTGGCACGATCTGTGCAAAGAAGCTACAGAATTTGTTTCACAGTCCCTTATATTACTAAATTCTCTAAAGCATAGAGTCCCCTTGGTACCATTTGTGCAACGAATCTGTTTCAACGAGGGCGCAGGAATCTCTGGCATCTCACTACTGGCCGTGTTTCAGTGTTGCTTTCTTCTAATGCAAACATATAGCTTTAATTTCTCTTTTCACTTTTAGTCGGACTTGTATTCTTCAATAGTTGCCTTCTGTATTTCCATGTTGTAACTGATTTGGTGCAGTTGTTAAATACACATACTGTATTCATATTGTAAACTAATCCGATTATTGTAAAGTATCATATATTCATTATGGGATTATATTGATTGGATTATTGGAATTCATCTTTATAAAAACAAATTGTCTTCTGCCATTAGAATCCGTAGGAAATTTACCTAAAAAATGTTCCTAAATTCAAATATATATTTTTAAATTTTTTTAATATTTCGTGCGGATTTTACCTATAGAAATTACCTGCGGATTTATTCGCAAGTAAATCCGCAGGAAAATAAATTTCTACGAACCTTATACCTGCAGATTAAAATCTGCAGGAAAAGTTTTTCTCACAGATTTTTAGTCAAAATTCGCAGGAAAATCCCTAGGAATAAAGCATTTTTTTTTGTAGTGATAAACACATTGATATGAAGAAGACACAAGTGTTAGTGTAGGATTTGACCAAGAGGGGGCTGAATTGATCACTTTTAAAAAATTAAAATCACAAATGCATAATTAAAACAAAGTCACCAAGGAAGTAGAGAGAAGAATAACACAGGAGATTTATCTTGGTTTGGTCATCTTGACATACATCCAGTTCTTAGAGCACCTCTGAGATTTCTAATCGACTAATGAACAACAACAATAGGCTTCTTAAGCATTTACAACTGGGAATCACGCTCCCCTCTCAATACACACTAAAACAAAGACTGACGCACTCTATTTTCCAGCAAAGCTCAGCCTGATAATCTCAAACTCTCAACCTTGAGTTTCTCACTAGAAGACAAGTTTGAATGAAAAATTCAACTCTCTTGAAAGAGTGGATATGTAATTCCTGAAGCTCACAATCAACAATGAAAATTGATAGAAGTAGTTACAAACTCTTAAATGAAAGTTAATGCAAAATGTCGTCTTTCTTTTCTCTGTCTAGAAGACTCTCCTTTTTATAGTTGAAGATCATTAAATGTCTGTTAGAGAGAGAGAGAGAGAGCCAAGTTTCCGTTACTTAGAGTTGAATAAATTAAATGTTGCTTTCGGCTGCATTAGTAGACACCTGCATTTAATGCTTTTTCACTATGGATGGCAAAGAAGGGGTATGAACGTTAATGTTGATTGCCAGAAATCTTTTACAGTCAAGCCATACCTGTTTAATAGGTCAATGAGAGTACAATTATGGTAGTAGGTGAAATTCAAATGGCTAAGTACAAATAAGGAAAGATTTGGTAAAAAGTGGAGTTCAGTGTCAAAAGATTATGTCAAACAGATGTAGAACTCGAGTTCTCAATTCTCATAACTCGAGTACTAACGCATTCAGTCTGAAGAGATTTTAAAAGCTATGTAGTGGAATTTCAAGTTTTCATAATCAAGAATCGAGTTTTAGAAAACTTTGAAGGAGATTCGAGTTTTCGATGAGAGTTCTATACTGTAGTTAAAAAATCTTGTTTGGAACTTCCTTCTGAAACTCGAGTTCTGACTGAAAGTTATTGAACTAAAAACTTCTTTTCCAAATTTAAGGCATGAAACTCGAGTTTTGAAAATTACCAAATTTAAGTTTTGAAATATTTTCACCAAGTTCAAAATTATTTTAAATTTCAATTCCTGTAACAACTTAGATTTTTTTTTATCATCAAAAATAAGGTATTAAAAACTAGCAACATAAAGCTAAAGAAGCACGCAACTTCATTATAAGAATTGTTTGAAGAAAGTTATGTGTGAAGAAAATGCAAAATTTGAAACCATAAACATAGAGGTCATTATACATCCTGTTTAAACGATACCTATACTTTTCACAAGTGAATCGTATGTTGCCTTTCTCACACACACACACACACACACATAAGTGTCAAGAAGATAAGAGCGAGATGAGGATATTTGTTTGTGCTGCTGTCGTCTCTTCTACAGGTGTCACCGCTGAAATCTTGTTTCTCATGTAACTGCTTTACTTCATTCCCAAGGAACAAAGGAGAGGTTTAAGAGAAACAACAAACCCTTTGATTCATTTATTTCATCCATACATCCAAATTCTTTTCTGGGAAAGTTTACTCAATTACAATTTGATACGATTCAGTCTTTAAACTTTTGATTCGTTTGTGATTTAATCCCTCAACATTTCATTTTTTATTAATATCCTTGGCATTTCTGAGTCAACCTATGTGGAAGAAATGATGAATAATACTCTAGGCCCAGTTTGGTACATGGCATTAGAGGGTTGCGATTGGCTTTGGCATTAATATAACTTGTTTTAATATGTTTGGTATGAGGTACTAAGCAATGCATTGATTGCAACAACACCATGCATGTTGGAAGGATTGGAACAAACCCACCTTCTCCCTTGTATTCCTATGACTATAAATTTTAGAGATAAAAACATCTTTAGTTATAATAATTTTTAGACAAAATTACCCCTGACCTAAATCATATAAAGACTCACGCATCACAGCTCTTTGACTATCTCCATTAGTTTGGTAGTCACTCTCCATCAGTTGCCGCTCCAACAGTTTTTTGTCGTCGCTCTCTCTAAGACCAATTAACCACTAAACTTGGTAACTCGGCCATTAACCATTGAAACTTTGTTGTTAGTTGTTGTCATTGTTGTTACTTGCCGTCATGACAATGGTCTTACACTAATAGAAAATCACAGTTTAACGAGGAAAATTAGCAACGACTTTGAAATTCTTCTCTAAATAGTCCAATTAGCGAGGAATTTAGCGAGGAATAATAAATTCTTCTCTAATGTCCAAATTAGCGAAAAAAATTAGCAACGACTTAGATATTCCTTTCTAAATTTCTTTTAAAAAAATTAAAATATGTATTTTAATAATATTATTATTTTTAAAAATCTTTTGTATTTTTTTACCGGTTTACCTCTCACTTTTCTTTCTTATTCCCATTTTCCTCAAATGCTAAGCCATTAGTTGGACCATTTAAAATTTAAGTTATTGGTAAATCCTAAGTTATTATAAATTTAAAATTTAAATTCCTTAGTTTCAAATGAAATTTTTAAATTTGTAATTATTTAAATGTTATGATCATTATTTTTCAAAATTGATTAGAATTTGACTGTAAATAATATTTTTGACTTAAATATCATTTTTTTTCTCATTCATTTTCAATCATTTCTCAAAATAGCAAGATAAAAAAAATGCATAACTGATCGAAGGTGAAACCAAAAAATCCACATATAATCAACCTATACTCTAAAAAGTCTTCCACCAAAATTACTGTTTATTAAAGAGTTAAGGCACGCGCTTCAAAACAATCAATTTTAAAAGTCCTCCCGCCCCAAATTTTAAATCCCTACGTCACTATGCCCACCCCACCTTCCAAGACCTATCACCTCATTCCCCAAGCTCCCTCCCTCTCTCGCATTTCCAACCCATGCTGCTGTCTCCGCAAGAGACTTATTCACTTTCTATGGAGCCAAGATGCGCGGGTATGATGGGAAATGGCAAAGTACCACCAGAACAATGTCGGATCTCTGGTTCTAAACCTTCACGATGCTACCGGGAATGCAACAGTCGGTGCACACTGCCGCATATGGAATGCCTTGTCCGCTTCAACAATACGTCGCATCATTTTTTACGCTGTCAGCTATGGTGGTGGCTCTCGGCAATACCGTCACCACCATAATGACTTTGCCCCTACACCCTCGGCGATTTCATCAGACTCCGGGAACTCTAAGGACAGGTCCTTAGAACAGAGACAGGGTGCTTCCAATTCTCAGCCGAAATCAAACGCGAAGTCAGAGAAACTATTGGATCTTCTGAATATAGCGGAGTCTGAAATCGACGCCAAAACGAAGAAGAAAGAAGAGACATTGCAGGAGTTGAAGAGAATTGTGAAGGAGTTACAGGTCGAGGATTTGACAAAGCGGCAAGTGGCTGTGGCTACCGTGAGATTGCTCGCAACTAAAGACTTGGAAGTCAAGGGAAAACTAGCAATGCTTGGAGCGATTCCTCCCCTGGCTGGAATGCTTGATTTGGAAGACTTCAACTCTTAGGTCTCTTCGCCCTATGCGTTACTCAATCTTGGAATCGGCAACGACGCGTGAATTTCCGCTTCTACCCTGTGTTTCCATTTGGCTGTTTGCTTGATGCCGTTTTGTCCCCTTTGTTTATTTAGGAAATAATATTAATATCGTCTTTCTCTTTCATGACCTCATTCCTTTGATGATTGCTTTACTTCTTCTCGAAGAACAAAGTCTTCACTTATTATGATTTTCTTCAGTGACTAATCTATCTGTCATGTCTGTTTCGTTCATTAGTTTCCCCCGTGACTTCATTGCTCTGCCATTTTTTATTAAGTATATTTTTATTTAGCATTTTAATTTCCTACTCTGTCTTCCTCTCCTTGTCATGCATGGATCAAATTTTCCCGTTTAATTTCAGGTTTTTACTTTTGATATCAGACATATTTGATCCTTTCTCTATCCTTCATTCCTTCTATAGAAATAAGGAAGCTATTGTCAAAGTTGGTGCTGTTCACAAAATGCTAAAGCTCATTTAATCACCAACCGGTCCAGATTCATCCGTCTTTGAAGCAGTTGTTGCTTCAGTTGTGGTAAGTTGTTTTCCCTTCTCTCTCATTCCATCAAGTAAAAGCAAGGCTTGTTGTGTCATTTTAGTATCATATTACTGGGTTTTTCTCATTCTTTATAGATTTTACTGACAAGAACCAGCAGCAGCAGCAACTGTCTTTGGGAAAGAGTGCGAGGCATCGATCTAGTGAATGGTTTGTACTTGGTTTAATGGTTTTTTAGTGTTTTTGTTGCTTAATTTTGTGATGCCTTTTTTATTTTCTTTTGGTGAATAATATTTTTTTGGATAATTTTAACCATGATTGGAAGCTGAACTTAGATCCTTAATTTCTTGCTGACAACTTAGATACCATGGAACCAAAACTCAGATTTAACACAAGAAGTATGTTGACCCACTTAGGTGGATAAAGAATCTCTGTTCTTGTTGTTGTTGTAAACATGAGCAGTATTAAGTTTTAGGTTTTTAGTTCACACTGAGGCTGTTAAAGTGTGAAACAACTGGATTAAAATTTTCATTTATAGTGGGGAATGTGATAGTTATCGTTGACTACTACTACAGTGCTGTGTTTACTTATAGGCAAGTGAATTAATCATATTTTGACAAGTGAATTTGTAACAATTTCAGGGAATTTTGATCCTATTGTTGGGCTTTTATTAGGTTTAAATTCATTAAATATGATTAATGACAATTATGTGAAATTAAATGTAATCAATGTTAAATGGTCATATTTTTAATCATTTTGTTAAATGATTGATTTTAAGACATTTAATACTACTCAAAACCAATTTTTATTATAGGTACCTTTAAAAAATGAATTGGATCAAAAGCTACACTTCACTTTGGGCCACCACCTACAAGCCCATGAGGCCAAACACATGAGAGGGAGAGTCGCGGCGACCCTATTCCATCATCTTTCACCTCTGTGCTACATTAATTCAGTCCACTAGAAGACAAAAAAAGAGGGGGCCATAGTTTCTTGAGAATTCCCATCACAAGCCTAGAGGGAAGCCACGCACGGAGACAGCTATTCAAGGGGATTCCTTTGCCAAAATTTGCCACCTAATATAACCTTCCATTTTTCCATTCAAGGGGGCAGCCACACCTCCACTTTTCCACAAACGCCGCCAACGAGGGAGCTTTTATCCCAACGTCTCCTGGAGCAATTGGGGGGGAGTTCCATTCCATTCCACACACGCCGCCCGAAGCTCTCTTCTCCTCACCACACAGCTTCATTATTTCATTCATTGGGCTACCACCTCATAATCCCCAAATCCATTCCTTCGCACAGTGGCGCAGGGGGGCACCCATTCCCTCATTTCACACACGAGTCACAACGACGCACAGAGGGGGAGAGAGGGGCAGCCACCACTGTTCATTTATCATCCATCCAGCCGCTACTTCCATTCTCTAAAATCGCCTCCTGATTCCTTTATTCATCCACCTCCATTATTCCATCTCTTAGAACCCAACAACAAAAATGCTGCCTCGGCCTTCTGCTTCTTTCGTTCATTCTCATCCGTCCAGAAGATCCGGTTCCCATTGCTCTTAGAGTACCTGACGCTTGGTATAGTCGTTCTCCTGTCATGAGCACCTGATCGCTCCACTCCTTGATGATTTGATGAAGCTTTTCAGAGTTCTTGAGCTAAGAGGGAAGTTTGATTGTTCCTAATTTTAGTATCCACTCTTTATATATTTTGATTATAGTTGCTAGGTGTCTAGGACTGTAATTCATATATATATTTGAGGATTATTACTTGTATGTGTAATCTGGATATTAATACTTGCGTTGGATTTGCACTTAACAAATTATTAATTATCTTGTGGACATATTTTTCACTATAGTTGATAATTAGTGTTCTTGAAACTCTCAATTTAGTTGAAAGTGAGAGGACCTTTGTGAATCTAATGTAAGCTGGTCTCTTAAGACACCTCTATTGCACTAAAGGAACTTAGGTGGCTAGGTAAATTTTATTAATGGTGTTGATTAGGAGAAGGTTTCTTCACTAGTCCTTGGCTAGTTAGGTGTAATTGAACTTAATTAATTGGAATTAGGAAGATTGGCTAAATCATTCATCAAGGAGATTCACTTCATCCATTATCCATTCCATTATAAAAATAAAAAAATTAGAAATAGTAGCCATTTAGTCTAATTAGATAGATAATGCATGTTTCACAGACTTTTCGGTTAACTTGTTATTTATTCTAGATTACTTAGTAATTCAATATAGGCTCCGTGTAGAGATCGATCTAGGTTAGTGCTAATATATTGCATTTAGCTTAGTTTTACTTGATAGCCTCACGACAAGGCTTTATCAAATTGTTTTTTTACAAGATAATTAATAATTATTCGATTATTAATTATGGTCTTGGAGCGTTTGAGTTTCATTCTGCCTTGCCAGTTGATTTACAGCCGTTTAGTGGAGGGTGAGTTATTGGATTCTCTTTTATTTTCTTTTTGCCTTTGTAATACTCTAACTGTTACTGTTCAATGGTTTTTTTTTATCTTATCTCAATTCTCATCTTTTTAGAATAAAGACACAAATATTGTTTATCCTTTTCATTTTATATGCCTAACAACCCTTGTAAGAAT
>JANTPZ010122244.1:0-21432 GCA_025593235.1 Vachellia pachyceras | reverse complement strand
ATCTAGGTTTTACCTTAAAATCGAGGTTTTGTCCAAACAAAATTTTTTTACCCAAAAGCTATTTTGGTTACAAAACCTCAGTTTGAAACCTAGGTTTTTTCTTTCCTACTTTTTCCTCTTTTCTCTTTCCTACTTTTTCTTTCTTTCTCTTTCCTACTTTCCTCTTTCCTACCCACTTTTTTGCCTTGAAATCCGTAAAAGCTAATAACTTCTCAAACATAAATCACTTTTCAAAACCTAGGTTTTGCCTCGGAATCTGTAAAAGCTATTTTCCAAAATCTATTCTCCAAAACCTAGGTTTTACCTCAGAATCTGTAAAAGCTATTTTCAACCTTACATCCAAACAAGCTGAACATGTTTGAATCGACTTGAATATTATATTGTGACATAAATTAATGATATGACTGCAATATTTGTCTATCAAATAATTAAAAAAAAGTGCCCATGCATTTCCAGTGTATTTTCTCTATAATTTTTTAAACATGGTTGACACTGTGAAATGCTTAAATTAAAAGCAATATGCAATTTATTTAAAGAAAAATCTGACATTCTTGAATGGGTTTTATAAGAAACGGTCTAATGGTAAATCATTTTCAACCAACTTTCCCACATTCAAATTAATCAATGGTCCACACACAAAACAAAGCAGCTTACATTCTAAGATACCTATAATAAATGATATTAGTGTCAACTTTATCAAAACTAAACCCACTTACTAGTTGCTCTAATCAATTCAAACAAGACTTAAGATGAATAGTTAATCATATAATTAACCACGGTAGGTCAAATGAATAAATGTGAATGGATTAAATAAGATTTAGAATAAAAAAATAAGTCAGCCAATTACCAATTCTTTTCATTTTCATTTTGCCAGGAGCCAAATACCAATTCACTGTGGGCGAATGACACGGTATTAAAATTTTCATTAGATCAGATATTGTAAGGGATAGGTTAAGGGCTTGTTTGAAAGTTATTTTGAAAATAGCTTTTACAGATTTGGAGGTAAAATCTAGGTTTAGATAATAGATTTTGTGAAATAGCTTTTACCGATTACAAAGCAAAACCTATGTTTTGAAAAGTGATTTATGTTTGAGAAGTTATTAGCTTTTACAGATTTCGAGGTAAAAAAGTAGGTAGGAAAGAGAAAGAATGAAAAGTAGAAAAGGTAGGAAAGAGGAAAGAGAAAGAAAGAAAAAGTTGGAAAAATGAAGGAAAAGGAAGGAAACATGAAAGATAAAGAAGGAAAAAAGTAAGAGAAAGTAAAGAGAAAAAATGAAAAAAGAAAAAGTAGGAAAGAGAAAACCTAGGTTTCAAACCGAGGTTTTGTAACCAAAATAGCTTTTCAAAAAAAAATTTATGCTTAGACAAAACCTAGATTTTGAAACCAAACCTAGTTTTAGGAAGAGGAGGCAAACAAGTCCTAAATAAAAAAATGTATGTCTTAACTTCCAAACTATTACTCAGTACTATAATTTGTTATCTCTTATTATTTGAACTCAAACATTTTGAAGATTTGAGAAGTGTATAATTAAATTGATATGATCGATGCCATAACTTGTGCCAATTCAAATTTAGTTTAAATTGATTTAATAAAGAGAATAAAGTGACAAACATTTTAACTCTATATGCCTTATATATTTAGTCTAATATATATATATATCTTAACTGAGCTGGTAGATAAATTAATTATAAAAACAATAAGAACATTGTAAATTGTAAATGCTTGAGTACTAGCTATCTTATATATACCTTTTCCTATATTTATTATTAATAACATTTCATAAAGATATGAAGATTTTCTTTGGGGGGCCCGGGGCAAAGTAAGTTATGAGTAGTGCTTTGATGTTTTGGTAAATGCCCCCAGATTAGAGGACAAAGAGGATCCACTAAACTTTGTTCACATTATTCCCTCAGTGGAGAAATAGAAATTAAATGTGTGTGTGTGTCATCATTTATGGTTTTGGTTCAATTTTGTGCTTGTTTGAGAATTTCGTTCCCACAACGGTACACGCAAATCGAGATAAAACTATTTTGAAATCTGTAAAACCATCTAGAAATCCGTAAACTCCTTTCTCCCAACGGAGTTCCAAAACACAGGTTGTGAGATTGCGACAGAAGTTATATCTGTAAGGGAAGTCAATCAAACTATATTATATTACAAATGAGAATAATAACTAAACTAAAGGATGAGTGATTTATAGCTTAATTTAATTTAAGAGTTATATATGATTTTGATGATAAACATGCTACATGATCTTAAGAGGTCTGTGTAATGATTCATTTTTTATCCTTTCAAAACAATTCCACTGCAAATTACTGAAATATCCTACTAACTCTGCGAGGGGAATCTATATGAAATGTGCAGGAGTTTAATTTATTCATATTTTCAGGTGAATATATGTTGTGTTCTACATAATTAATAGTCAATAATATAATGACATATATATTTTTTAACATAAAATATGTAGAAATATATGCAGTATATAATCTTTTATGGAGCCATGGAATCTCATGCCATTAATTAGCACAGTAAAAGAAAAGAAGAAAGTTTAGTTTGCTTTCGGCAAATTAAATCTAACTTTGTTCCTCCACAATAACATTAAGTTCTTTGTTCTTGTGAGATTCTTAAACATTGAATCAAGCACACACATTCTTCAATTAATTTACTATTTGGTACAGACGAATGTGTATTGAAAGAGCATTGATCATTTGGGATTTATATATATATATATATATCACATACTATTAGAAAATAAGGACACATTGGATCATTTGGAATAACATTGAATCAAGCACACATATTCTTAAATTAATTTCCTCCAAAACTTAATTATAACAAGGACTTGAAAATAAGATGCATGCTCATGTTAGGCACTTATTTAGTCCTTCTAAACTTCTATTTGAAAAAGAGATACACAAGGCCAAAATTTTATATAATAATGAAAATTGAAATTGGAATCATATTAGAAATGTATTGATAAAATTTTAGACGATTAAATTTTGATAATTTTCAGTAAATATATACATGTAATTGTCCAATTAGACGCCTCAACAAGCTCATTCCGACTTCCGAGTTTATGGAAGCCTATATATTTTCAGCCTCACACACACATATATATTTAACCAAAATATGAAATTAATTATTAATGATTCATTCATGAGTATGGCCACCACTTTTTTTTTCTGATGCATCATCATTAGAACACATGAGAGTACATTTAATTAGTAACCCTTGAATTGAAAAGCAACGTCGCTTTGATGACCCTTTTCTCCTCTAACAATAATAGATTATATTTAAATTCTTCAGAGGGCCACACTTGCTCCATATTATAAACAAAACCCTAATACACAGGACTCCCACATTAGCTAAGGGATGAGAAGGATAGATATACCCAATCTTACCTGTATTGAAAGAGGCTGATTTCATTGTATAAACATGACCTTTTTAGATCATATTCTCATATGTATGGCAGCAACATTGTTGTTACTCTTCGGAACTTGCCCTCTATTTGTCGCATATTATACTACTCTCTCAACTCTTTATTATAAAGCATTAACTATCAATTTTCATGGGCTAAGAAATGATAGTCAAGTCATTATTTGTTATAAATTGATAATTTTTAATTTCATCCCTCTTTAAATAATGTAATGGATTTCAAGGAGCTTAGTCAAAAAAACACTAAACCCCAATTAATAATAAGGATGAAATGGAAAATTATCAATTAATGAGTTAATTGATTACTTATATTTAGAATAAAAATGTTTGGTTATTAATTATTTGATTTTATTTGTAAGTTACTTCTAACATATTTCATACAAACTAATGAAAACATTAAACTTCATTAATTCTACCTTAAAATTCAATAAATTTTTAACTTTGTCCACATATCTACTATAATGCATAAGTAAAGTTAATATGTAATATATGGAGAGTAAATTGTACATTCACGTAAAAAATTTAATGAGATGGCTGATAAATAGGATCAAGTAAAGCATTCCTATAAATAGGATTAGATGAGATTTTATAATAAAGAATAGAGTTTTAGAGGTAGTATATCATATGAAAATACTCTACACTCCGGAACCTGAAAAATGTATAATCCTTACCTACTTGTAATAATGAATCTTCATGTAAGAGTGTCTATGTCTTTGACGACTCCGCCAATATATTATGAGCGTATAAATTTAATAGAGAAGTTCAACCCTAGAAAAGTGGTCATAGAAAAAAGAGCTTCTTGAACATGTAAGTTTCACTTCTCTTTTAAACCCCTCAAATTGTACTCATCATACTGTAATAGATCATGGACAAATTAAACACACTAAATATGAACAATTTAAAAATATCTTCTATTCTTATAATATAAGATCTATTTTGTGATTAAGGCAAAAGAAAGATCTAGTTTGTGATTATTTTAATGCAAACTACATCTTATATTAAGAATCCAAATTAGTACTAAACAAAATGAATAATGATATTGTTGGTGTTCAAAAATGAATAGTAATGTTAAAGGACTGTTGTTGATTATATGTTTGCCTTTAATTAATAACTTTCGTAAGCAGGAAGGCCGATCATTAATTATAATATCTGAAACAACAAACATAAAATATTCCGCGTTTACTTTTAAGAGATTTTATATCAAACATTGTACCCAACAGGAATATAAGCTCAACATGAACCTGTGTTTGACTTTTCATCTTTCGCCGAAGAAAGCAGCTGCTGGTAACCAGACAGTTGGTATCGTTTTGGAACTTGGACCCACTGGTTTTTTATCCCCATTACTGTAATCTAATTAATTTGGGTAAATAAATTCTCCGAATTTAATTACAGTCAAGAACAACGTGCGGATGGGCTGTAAAGTGTTACTCGATCTGAACGTGGTTGACTAATTTCGGAAATTGCAGAAGAAGGATCATCATTCCAATATTAAAGGCTAAGAATGTTTCATAGACCACAGAACAGTCAGAGTCGGTGATATATATATATCCATATTCATATATTGGTAAAATTTTGACCTTTCTGAAAAACGCGTTTGCGTGAATTAATAAAGTGTCATGTCTCTGACCATTTTTTATCTTTCACTTACCTTAGAAACACCACGTTAATTGTTCTCGCCTATCATTAAAACATAGGTTGGCAAAAGCATAAAATAAACTCCAAATCCGTGTTGGTTCTCGTCGAAATAGCTTCGACCATTTAAATAATGGAACATCAAGCAGTTTGAATTTGTGTGAATACAAAAAAAAATGTTGGGAGGATCACCACAACTCAACTGAGAAATGTTTGAATATGAAATAGTCTGTGGCTAATGACAAATATGTGATTATATGATAAAATAAATGTTAATATAATCTTTAATCTATTAGATTTTCCTTTGTGATGGTTTTCATCCATTAAATTTTAAACAAGTGATTTTGATTCTATAAATTTCATTAAATTTAAAATATTCATTCATATAATTTAATGAAACCCCGAACTATTTTACCCTTTAACGAGCAAAACCATTGATTTAAAGTTTAAGGACTAAAATCAAAATAAAGATAAAATTAAGGAATTAATATATTTTATATAACTCGATGTGAAGGTGCAGTTGGAGTTATAACCATTGATTATTGTTGGTTGTTCACTGTGTTTATATATATATATTTGTCAGTGAGCGCGGAGAGAGAGTGAGAGGAAGCACCATCCTATACATGGAAATAGTTTCAAAGACAAAACAAAACGAGTCGCCGTTTACGAATTGTCACGATATTACTGTTTTAAGCAATTCCATTATGCAAATGCAAGGACAAGAAAAAAAGAAACAAAAAAAGCTATTATTTATTATGATAAAGGAATTAATACACAGTTTTGATATGAAATTATCAATGATTTAATTAGGACAGCGCATTGTTTTCGGGCAAATCCGTGTTCTTCCTTCCACAACCATCCAAATTTGCCATTTTCACTGTTTCATCGCCAAAACTCAGATTAAAACCTAATTTAGAATAACTAGTACGTTTTGTTTCTGTATTATTTTTGGTTTTAAGAGGACCCATTGGCTCAATTCTAAGAAATTATCCTATTTGTATTCTTCTAATAAAAGTCGTCTAATTCTAGGAGATTAGATCTCGCATAGTGTGTTTTGACCCAGGAATCTAATCCTGTCATGTCCAATATATATTCTTCTTTTTAATATATTTTTTAATTAAACCACCAACAAATCATTAGTTTTTCTTTGGGTGGAACCTACACAGCAGAAAAGCATTCAAACTTTGGGAAATCATTCTATATTGGTTAAATATGACTCTTCAATTATATAATTATATATGTCCGAATTCTTTGCTCTAGAATTCATTTTGCCTAATCTTAATTCCTTTAGTTTAATTGCATAGTTTACTCGTCTTAAAATTGATAGTGGGCTTGTTTGGCGGAGCATTTGGAAAAGTCAAACCCACGTTCAACGTTATTTTACTGCAAAACGAGATAATCTCATTTACATATTTACCTCGGCTTGTGTAAAAGTATTTCTCTACCGCGTTTTCAAACTGGGACTGTATAACGTATGTATATGATTGAACACTATCTACATATGTGTATGTACTTATTATGGTGTGTTTGAACTGAAAAATCATTTTAAAAAGTTATGCATATGTATATGCCGCCTTCTTGTCAATCGTTGAAACCAAAATTCCTATGATTTGAATACAACAAAGTGTGTGAATGGAGAGAAATTTCAGCATTGTGTAACAATCAAATTGTGGTTGTATTCTATAAAACAAGCACATTTATCATGAACGTGTATATATATATATATATAGACCTAGGTCTTAAAAACGTTATCTAAATAGACAGTTAATAAATGACTCTAGAAACAATTTCAGTCAAAAATTAGGGCATCTTTTTATATATATACTCGACACATTTAGTTAAAGTTGTTTCAGGCAAAAACGAATTTGTGTTTTAAATGTGTTCCCTCTTGAACGCGTTAAATTTTATAGAACACACGACGATTAAGCTCGCGAAATTTCGTATATACTTGAATATATCGTCACCCAAAAATAAAAATTAAACATGAATAATAAATTTAAATCAGAGTACAAAATATATAATTATGCAGACATTACTTATGATATCATCACACACAGTTTTCTGATGTGCAGTCATTAAAATATATATATATATATAAGAAAATATACAAGAAATCATATTGTTCACAAACCATGAATAGCATGATTTATAACTAGACTACATGTAATGTTAGGATCCTACTCTGTGTTTACAATAAATAATAAGTAGGTACATTCATAAGATGACCAAATTAAGACAAAACCGAATTGAATCCATATTATTTCTTAATAGTTTTTAGGAATTGTATAAATCTAAATACCATTATCTAGTTAATCAAAATATCAATGAATATGTAACAATGAGAGAGTAGCATTATAGATAGACATGGTTTACTATAATATCTTGCATTTGTCCCTCTCCTCTTGATAATAATTATATCTAAAGAAATTATAGAGAGAGATGAGAGAGAGAGAGAGATCAAGTTTCAATGAGAATATCATAAATAGATGGTCCATGCATATGTATGTATCATGATGAGAAGCCTCCATAGCCCAAACAAAACATTCATTAAAAGTCACAAGTTCATACTACTATGATCAGCTGAGACAAAGTCAATTTCAACCCATATAATGTATATCTCGTTTCATTCATTAATCAGCTAGCTGTCAAATACCCTCTCATGCACACACACACATCCTCCTCTTCAAAATTCCAAAAGCTTTCACATACATTACATCATCAATGGCTGCAAAAAGATGTTCTTCATCCCAAAGCGTTTTGACAAAATAATCTTTAACTCACTACTTTTCCCCTTTCATTTACAGTCTAATTAAATCAGTAAACTGAATCTTTAAGATTCGAGATTAATTATATATATAATTATAGTTTAAGAATGCTTTTGAAAATGGGAATTATTTAAAAAAGAAAAGAAAATGAGAGTAACTTTTTGTTTGTGATGTGAATATTGCAAATGCCCCATTATATAGCTATATATAAATATATAAGACTGTGCTTCCTCAATGGAATAAACATTATGATGATTTCAACCATTATCTTCATATATGGACACTATGTTATGCCATCCTTTTATCTTTCTCCACACCTCGTTAGGTAATTTCAATTTTCCTCTTCTATATGCTTACACCTACTCCCAACTCAAGACTTCTGAATCAGTCTCTTTGAAATTTGAAGCATTCTCTCTTCACTGTTAACTAATAACCCTCAATCAATACCAAACTCTAGTATATTATAATATATATACATATATATATATATATGTGAATCATTATCTACCAAGTGTTGGTTACAGTGGGAAAAAATTTGGTCACTTAAATACAGTATCTCAAGTTTGAGTCCGTAGATGTGAATGCAAGGCCTGACAATGTTGAAATGTGACCTAGTCAGTCAGGTAATCACATAATATATATACACGCATACATATGAATCATTCTCTTCCACCACTTGTATATGTAAAGAAATCTAAAAGAGCAGAGTGAACTGGGAACAATAACAGTGCAATTAAACCTCGTTGTCTTCCGTTGCTTTTGTTAAAGAAAGAGTCAGTGAGCAACACAAAACGATGAAAGGAAGGAGATTATGATGATGAAAACAATTAAGTTGAGATGAGAAAGAGTTTCTTGGAACAAACCTAGCTATTATTTTTTTATGCTTGAACGTAAAACAAAAAGTAGCAGCAGTAGTAGTACAGCTACCATGGATCTACATGTCTTCTCTTGAGAGCTTGTTTAGAAGAGCAGTGATTAGAGCATCTCTTTTCTCAGCCCTAGCTTCTTCTCTAAGCCTTCGTTGATCTTCACTCTCTCTCCATCTCTGATCCATCATTATCTTCTCATTCTCCAATGCCTCCATTGTTTGCCTCCATTCTAGCTCCCTCATTCTTCTCTCCTTCTCTCTCGCTTCATAAGCTTCCATCCACTGTGCCTCCATTTGCATCTGTTGCTTCATAAACTCCTGTAATATCTCCTTCATATTCTTCAAGCTCTCGTTAATACCGCTATTGCTACCACTATAATTACCACCACTGCCCTTCACCTTCTTCTTCTTCTTCTTCACTCGGCTACCACTCGTGGTAGCACCTTTCTGATCTCCTTCACTGTCTTCTTTGTTGATATTGTCGTCGTCATCTTCTTCTTCTGATGAGAGATTTTGGGGAGCTTTATTCTTCGATCCGCCGCCACCTCCTTCGGCTTCTGCCCAAAGCATTCTCTGCATCCTACTTGAGAAAATCAACTGAAGCTCGTTGTAAAATGGAAAGTGCTGCCTCAGAGCTTCTGGCTCCATAGTTTCACATCCCTTCATCAAATCTCGCAAAATACACAGATAATTCTATAGTAAGACTACGCATGAACATCGTACCCACGAATACTATACTCTAAAAGCACCATCTGTACTGAACAAGCACAGAATATAGATAGATACGAGATGTTACACGCTATGCAGATTGCAGAAACGTGGCCATACTAAATATAGCTGTGTTTTTTTTTTCCATAGCTATTGGATAGGTAGGTAGTAGGTAGGTGAAACTTTCCTCACAGTTTCTAGATGCAAAAATTCATAGATATGAAGATGTAAAATGGTTTGCCTGGGATTATTAATGAAAAGCCCAGTCTTACAGTAACTAGAGAATAAAAAAGAGCGGTGAATTCCTAACAGTTAAATCAAGAATGACGGATGAAATTATAGTTACACTTTTGTGTAAAGTTTTACTTGTGATGGGAAAGGAAAAGGGATTCGTAGAGGGTTCGATTGAAGTTTGAAGAAGAGTGATGGGTAGATAGATTCATTCGATACCTTGTACCTGGTGACGAGGTTTTTCCACTTGCACTTGCACTGCTCTGGGCTTCGAAGGTAACCTTTTTCCTTCATCCTGTTGGAGATAACTTCCCATAACTGCTTGTTCCTCTTCGTCTCCATAAAAGCCTGATCCAGCTCCGCCCTGATCATCAAGAACTCCTTCGTCTCTTGAATACTCCATTGAGGAAACCTGTCTCCGACATCAACAACGTTAACCGTAACACCCGGCCCAATACTATGCCGCTGCTGCTGCTGCTGCTGCAGATGTTGATGTTGCTGCTGCTGCTGCTGTTGAGATTGACGATGAAGATGTAGAGGATGATGAGGATGAGGGTGATGGAGATGATGTCCCTCCATTAAATTAAAACATCAAATCTTTGAACTCTATGCTAAGAGCATAGATTTATAAAGTAGATAGAGAACTTGGAAAATAAGGATCAGAAGAAGGAGAAGAGAGAAGATTGGAATTTCTGCGTTGAGGAGAGAGAAAAGGATAGAGAAAGAGAAAGAAAGATTATATACATGGTGGTGTCAAGTATGAACAGGTAGGTGTGAATCGTGTAAGAAGACGGGAAGAAAAAAAAATAAAGAGAGAACGAGATTTGATTTCCTATCCGCTTAGGTGTTTCTATTAATATTTATTTAATTAAATTTATTATTCGTTCAGATTTGTGAAAACTTTTCCTCTCTCTTTTCCTCTCTCTTATGGTCTTTCTCTTTTTATGTTTATTTTTTTATTTAATATTTTTTTTTCAACTTGTGAATGCCTACAGTCCCCCCGCGGTCTCATCTATCTGTCCACGCGGAAACTATTTGGAAAAAATTACAACTAACCACCCAGAATCTGAAATCTTATTATGCAAGTATCTCAATTTCTGAATATTTAAAGGAAAGCTTTTTTTTTCTTGGACAAAACCCTCTATATAAATATCAATTTTTTTTTGTTTAAAAATTGAATATTCTTTTTTCATCTTTACCCATAAATTAATTGTATATCTCTCTTATCTTTTACCCACTTATTTTCTTCCATCTTTTTTTTACATTCATTATCTCTCGCTCATCATCTTTACAAATAAGAGTATATTTAAAAAAATTTAGGAAAATATATAATTAGGTTTCAAATAGGAGAATTAATGAATAAAAGATCCCAGAGATTTATAAAATTACCCTAAGGTCTCAAAAGTAGCTGTTGAGGTTGTTATTAACAATCTTACCAACCTTCATTAACAATCTCAGCAGCTACTCCTGAGATCTTATGGTAATTTTGTGAATCTTTGAGACATTTTTTCATTAATTCTCCTATTTTAACTTAATTGTAAATTTCCCAAAATTTTATAATGTTTACATATTCATTGCTTTCAATTAATTTTAACCATTAGGTTTTTATATGATCTGAATGGTTGTTAACTATAAAAAAGAGAGAGCAGGAATATCATGTCATTTCTATTGAGTTTTGAAAATGTTAATTTAATAAATAATCTATCAATTGATAAAAGGAAATAATTATAAACAAATTTTAGATCAAGTTGCTTATAATTATTTGGTTAATTGTTCCCATGGGATCCTATCTTGCGCCCTACCTTTTCAATATAAGCATTTAGATTTAAATGCTAACAAAAAATAATATAATTATATATTGTAATAAACTTAATCTGTCTTTTAATTATTGGACCCGTTTGAGAATGCTATAAAAAATAACTTTTACGTAAGTTGAAGTAAATATGTGAAGGGAATTATTTTGTTTTATGGAGAAACACCGTTAAACATGGATTTATCTCTCTAGAAATTTAGCCAGACGGGCCCATTAAAGATGGTGATGCTTTTTAAGAATTTAGAAAATGAATATTTTAGAAGGTGGGTCTTTGATTGTGATTTTTATGGCTTGTGCTTGTGTCCCTCCCTTGTCTTCTTCATATTATTTTATGAGCGTTCACACTTGTCATTGCGTCTACGTGTCGTCAGGCTGACGACGAGAAAGTCTCGCTTGGTGGTGGTGGTGGGGACATTTATTCGCTACGACCATGACCACAAAACATATATTACTTGAACTCCAAGCTTTCCTTTCTTTCTTATACTATGTTTGATATGGTGGAATTGAGAGATGGAATTGGAAATTGAATTCATTTCCTATATTTGGTATGGTAGAATTAGGGTGGAAATGGAAATGGAATTCAAAATGAATGGAAATGAATTATATGATGTAACCTATGGAATTGTATTCAATTCCATGGAATTGATTTTTTGGTTCCTCATTTTTTTATATTTATATCCATTTTCATTCTCATTTCCATTTTCATTTATATTTTCATTTCCATCTCCATCTCCGTTTCTACTAAAATCAATTCCAGTGTACCAAACGAGTCATTAGTAATTTGTTGTCAATATTGTTTTTTTTTTGCCAAATGTTGTCAAGATTGTTACTTCTATATATTATTAACAGAAAATCTATTTTAAAATTACATTTTAAATTTTTTTTGCTTTTGCTTTATTTAATTCAACTTTCTCTTCGTCCCGTGCAAGGAAAAGGCTTCGAGACACCGTAACCCCTAGATTTGTCGAACCTGGATTCCCAAATCTAGAAAGTATACATGTAAAGTTCGAAAAACAAATTACGAAAACAAAAAAGAAAAGTATTTTTCTTTGTGTTGAAAAATTAAAAATAATAATAATAATAATAATAATAATAATAATACAAAGTTTGGATCTTTATCACAAAAATGTGGTTGTCCTTGTGGGTGGGCCATCACATACGCGGCTTTCTGTCATGTCCCGCCTCGAGAAGCCTACCATCGGCCTCCACGTGGCATTCATGCGGGTCCACAAGAGAGAACCGTGGGACCCATGACTCCACGGTCCCACCGATGATCAAATCTGGGGTAGGGACTAGGGGTCCTGTAATCCTATTCTATATGAGACTGTATATATGCCTTCCCCTCTGCCCAATAAAATGGGTTTCCAGTCATTAGGCTCAGAAATCAAAAAAGGCAAAATCATTTATGTATTCTCAATAATTATAAACCCTTACTTTAATTTTTTTGCTAAAGTATATTTTTAATCTTTTATGTTTGCGTTAAATTTCATTTTAATCATTTAAGTTTAAAAAGTACACTTTCAGTCCCTCAAACTTAACGCCGTTAGTTTTTCTTAACGGAAAATGCTGACTCATTAAATTTAATCGATAACTGTGCAATAAAACGTTGACAAAACATACTCACATTTTAATTATAATTTAATAATATAATAAATTTGATATTTTAAATGGTGTAAAATAAAAAAATATCTAAAATAACAGCGTTAAGTTGCATGAGTCAGCAATTTCCGTTAGAAAAGATTAACGGCGTTAAGTTTGAGGGACGAAAAGTGCACTTTTAAACTTAAAGTACTAAAGTGAAACCTGACATAAACATAAAGGATTAAAAGTATACTTTAGCCTTTCTATTTTGTAGGTGTTAAAAAAGGTAATTTATGTATTTATTTGATTTTCACGTTCAAACCATATTATAAATAAATTAAGATAAAATGTTGTTTATGTACGTACCTTGTAATTTGTAAAATAAATATCTCAACGAATTTCCAAATTAAATCATATTCTTAATATTATATTATTTTATTAGTTTTAATATACTTTTACATGCTAAGAATAATTTTTATAATATTCTAATTTTTTGAGGAAGACTATGTTGTAGATGCTATTAATATGAACTATTTGTAATTATGATGTTAACGAAGGTAACATATTTCTAAAAATGAGAACATTACCGCTGATGAATCATATTTTTAAAAAATTAATGTATTAAAAAAATAAAATCCAGTATTAACTCTCTTGAAAAAAACGGTGTAAAACTTCATAATAAGTTATGAGATAATTGTGATTTTTTTAGATACCTTATTAACCTAAGCAAAAAAAAAGTTAATCCAAATTTTTCAGGTTGGGTTATTTGGATGTTACAAGCTGATCAAGTTTTAATTTTTATTTCAATTCACGATTTTGCATGCATACAGTTTCAAAAGACTTTGTCTGAATTTAACGAAGTTACTTAGATTCACTAACATATTATATGTATATAAATCAAAATTTATTAAGAGTATATGGGTAAAAACTAAAACCAATATGATCTCTGTATTTTTAATAAATTTTATTTTAACCCTGAAATTATAGGAATATGAAAGTTAAAATTATATGATCAAAACCATAATTATAAAAGTAACTAAAATATACAATTTGGACCCCCAAAAAAAAGAGAGAAGAGTTGGGTGCGTCTCAGTTTCCAGTGGGCCAATGAAAGTCCAAGAGGTTGGAGATGAGATAGGCGAGAATGTCAAATGGGAGATGTAAATCAACGAAGTAGGTGAACAATGAAGGATACCTGGGTGACTCGGATGCTGCCACGTGGCTCGTTACGGTGAGGGGGGTAGCTGGGAATCGGAGCCTTTATTGGCATATTAGAAGGAAAAGCTACAAAACCATAGAAATTTTGAAGGGCTTGACCGTCACTCAATGGAAGGAATTACAGGAAAGGCAATGCATTGACGACGTTGCCAACAATTTGAGCGATTGACCCACTCCTCTATTTATTGGATCTGTTTGGAATAACGTTTCCAAAAATCAACGTACGTTTTCCGTAAAACAAGATAATCTCCTCTACATATTTATCTCGACTTGCGTAAAAGTACTTCTTTACCGCATTCCCAAACAGACCCATTGATTAATTGTCTCTTTTGCTGAACACATTCTTCTATTTGAATCAATGATGTTTCAAACACTGTCGAATACTTATGTTTGATTTCTTTTGTTTTTGAGTCTATTTATTCCTGTTGTGTACGTTCCCAAAAGAAATTTTCATAAGATTTGGTTTAATTTATACAAGGACTTGTTACCTGGGTGCTGTTCAATTACATGTTCTGATATATTATAATCCATTTCGCATTGGAGCCGACTTGGGCATCATATGAGTTTTAAATGTCTTGAAAAAAAAAGACACCTTGAAAAAATACTAATAATTAATATATTATTTAGATGTTCACATGCATTCTCTTGAGCTTTCATTATTAGAGTAAATAATCCACGCAAATTCGGGAAGGCTGGACTAGAAGAAGAGCAATCAGTTGGTGGAAATTCTAAATGATGATTCAATTAGAATATGCGTCAAGGATCGTACATAGGCTAGCTCGATCATTCGAGACAAAATGTTCTCATTACTATCTAAATCCACTTCGGAAAATTTAAATTTGCCTCGGAATCCATAAAAGTTAATAACTTTCCAAACATAAATTACTTTTTAAAATCTAGGTTTTGCCTCGGAATTTGTAAAAGCTATTTTACAAAATTTATTCTCTAAAACCTAGGTTTTACCTCAGAATCTGTAAAAGCTATTTTCAAAATAGCTTCCAAACAAGCCATAGGTAAGACTTGTTACAGGACATATGATACATACTGCCACATTGATAGGTTGAAAGAGGCCGAACCAAGATAGTTAAGGGTCATTTTTAGGTGAGTGAAAGGTATTTTTCCCTTTAAAATACATGTATTCTTTTAATAGATGTAATCATATTCGAAGCACTATCCGATGTTAACTCTAAGCACATCTCTCAACAGAAATTCAAATATTGATTTATTACATCATGAGATATTAACTCTTTCTGTAAATTCAATCCGCGGATAAGGGGAAGGCATTCTTAGCTTTCTATGATATAGTTTGGTTTGTAATTGTTGGACCTTGATTGGAATCAAGGTTGTCGTTGTCGTTCTTTTCATCAGCCTACCACTTTAGATTTTTTTTTAATTTTTTTATTTGGTTCATGCATGTAACCAACAGCAGTGGCTGAGTTTTTTTTTTTTTTTTTAGGTTAGTACAGCAGTGGCTGAGTTTACAAGAAGAGATTAGTACCTTACAACATGATGATAACTAAAGTTTGAATTTTTAATAGGATAGTTGTTCACATTTAATATCTAATAATATCTTGATAGAGTTACATCACATAGATAGATACATAGGCTTAGCACAAAAACAATATGAATATGTATGTGTGGCCGATTAGTTAAGTATTGAGTGGGATATGAGATGAATAAATTATACTACTTTAATTCTAAATATAATAGCCATTTGGCTTTTCTTTTTAAAATATTAAAGAAGCTAATTAACTGATATATATATCTTATTTTTATTCAGACTAATTTTTTTAAACTTATAAATTGATATATGATGTATATAAGTATTTTAAAATATATCTTATAATTAAGTAATTTATTTAGTTTTTTTCATATCTCAAAAAAGGCAATTAACTCTTATCTTCAAAGTTCAAAAAACCGGATGGGTATTGAACACAATGAGACAATAATGGTTCAAATATTAATGAGTCAGATCAGGGTTAAACCAAAATCAGACTAGTTATATTAAAATAATATAATTTAATAGATTATATTTTATTTTAAAAAATTAGTAGATAAAACCTAGAAAATTATTTTATTTTATCGGTATTTTAAATTTTAATTAAATATCAGTGATAAAACAATTGGAATAAAATAAATTAATTTTATCTTATGTCCTCATGCATAAATTTATTTAAATAGCTAACAGAAAAGTAAATGTTAGTTTTGTTACTATATTTTTTAAAAAAATTAATGAGTCACATCATCTCATTCTGATTCCATTTTCAGTATTTCTGGCTTTTAATTTTTTAAATAAAATTGAAGAAAAAAGCCAAACATATTCAATTGGTTGGACTGATTCAATTGCTTAATCGGACTGGATCAAAGATCGATTCACCGGTTTTCCAATCTGAACCAATGAGTCCAGTCCGGTCTTTGAACATGGCTTATATAACATATTAGCGCCCACTGAGATAATGTTCATGGCGTGTTGCTGCATGTTTATGTGAGGTATTATTGAACCACTCAATCACATGTGATATTACTGCCTCAGCCTCATATATTACTTATGATTATATAGAGAAATTTGAATCATTTTGAGTGAATATGGTTGAAATATTGAAGTTACAACAATCAGGAAAAGTTAAAATAATGGTACATGCATGAATTAACAATAGAAAAATTAACGTTAACCATCCATCTCAAGTCAAAATAGAGATATTATGGTTTCTATTCATAGGCTACAATTGGAACGTACGAGATCTATCCTATTAGGTTGTTAGTTAGATCTGTAGACATATGTGTTTATATTTAATTGCTGCTATCAAAAAACAAAGGAGGATGACGATACAGTACTGGAAGATGTTAGGGTAGTTGTTGGTTACCTAAATGATAGGCCTCGTTTGACTTTTTTGTGTTTCTCCCATTTCTTATGCGTTGAAACATGGGACAACATAAAAAAAGTGCCATCAATATATATATATATATATATATATGTATATGTATATGCAAATGATAAGATGGTTTCACAAAATGACCTATTGGCAACGGAATTTCTTGGAACTCCAGTAAAATTAAGTTTTTATGAAAGGAGACGACGAAAACGGTGATGACGATGAAATGGAGAAAAATACTTACATAATTTTTTAATGTCATATCATATTTGCTTTACTCAATAAAAAATGTTTCACGTGTCCCATTTTTATAATAGATATTTATTATCGAAAAGGAGAAATAATTAAGAGAAGTTTATGAAATATGATATTAATAATAGGGGACATTTAAAACATTTTTACTAGATAGAGTATGGATGATGTAGCATTCCAAAAGTATGTAAATATTTATCAGTTAATCCCCAATTTAATTTGTGCTTGCGTTATATGTACTATCATATAACTATTTTAGTATTTTTTTTACAATGCAGCGGATCGGGTCCTAGCCCGACACTATTGTGGGAAAAGAAATTTATATATTTATTTATCCGGGGGTTCAAGAGATATCTATATTTACACATAATAAAAAGTTACTAAAAAAGTCTCACAAGCCTTATATCATCAGCATTGCATCCCACTTTCAGTATGAATCCTAACTCAGTCGAGTTATGCTATTAATTAGTTGAATTATTTGTCCCCACTGCAAAGTCACATACAGGTCTGAGACAACTTATCTTAGTCAGAACTGAGTAACTACAAGAAAAAGAGTTTACCTTGTAACAAATACATGCTTATTTTTTCGGATATATCATTCATTTCAATTGACAAGAATTTAGAGAATTATATATTTTTTATTGCAGTTTGGTTAAAAAAGTGCAGACTTTCATATGGTATAATCTGTGGTATGTAGCATGTAAACATCAATGGATCTTCCAACTCATCTGTAAAGTTGTACTCATCCTGGTGGCAACAACACCTGTAAATAAATGGTTAATTCAGGTCGCGTCCGATGACACTGTTCTTAAGAGCTATTCCGCGACTACCGACAAGTAAGTTGCAGCATTCCCCAGGATTAAACGGATTCCTCCTGTAAGAACAGGGATACAGAACTAGCGGAAGGTAATAAAACTCAGTAGGTAAAAGAGAATGTAAGAAGAGGAGGAGGAGACGAATATGAAAGCTCAAGTGCTCTCCACTCAGAACTTCGATCTCATGCCCTTTTACAGGCTCGTAACATTGGGCACACTTAAACACATTTAATGATAATTAACTCGTCCATTAATTGACTTTAAGACAATTAAATAGGTGGTTATATAGTTATTAACACACTTAATGATAATTAAAATACGTCAGTTACAAATGCTAAAGACTCATAATTGTTATTAGAGTGATAGATTAATTAGACGAATATTTTCTATAAAGAGTGCCCAGTGTCGCGGCCCGCGATTAAACTACGCACAAAGGGGTAGGGAAAATCGCCGGATTCGTCTCCAATGGCCATTTGTTGTATGTTAACATACTCCTCCTCTTAATCAATTTACTAATCCAATATCACATTACCGTATATTCATTTGTATCCCCATAATCCCAAATTATGTGGAACTCTTCATTTGACACACACAATATTTATAACATAATCACATTTTTTTGCATTTTTACATTAATTTTGTAATGTTCTTTATTTCGATGTAATAATCTTGGTATGTTCCAGACAAGCAATGATGAATGCAATGGATATGCTATATGTGGGCTTGAAAACATAGTTCAACGTATATGATCAATGAAGTAATTCTAATCATTGGGTTTATTACTACATTCATTCAATTTTTAATATAACAGTTAGATAACTAATTTAACGATATTAAAAAAATAGTTTAATTCTTTATAATAAATTAATGTTGTCTTTCTTAAAATATCTCTATTAATCATGTAAATTTGAATCACTCTTTATGAAACTCTTTTAACATGTGTAATTAATAAGGAAGTGCTTTGGAGGAGAAAATTATAAATTTAACAATTTTAAGATGGCTTAATATTTTATATATAGAATCAAAGTAAGAAAAATGTGATTTGGCGACGAAAAATCCGTCGCTAAAACGAGGGTCGCTAATATTTTCCGTCGCTAAATGAAAATTTTCTGAAGGAAACTAGCCATTTAACGATGAATTTTTCCATCGCTAAATGGTATTTTTTTTATAGTGACCCAGTATATATCTAATTTTTATATTAGGAATATGGGTAAACGTTCCAAACAATTTAGGGTATGTAAAGTAGTTTAGTTTTGTGCCATGGTTGACTTTTGATTCAAACCGTCCAGATCCTTTTTCCCCTTTTTAAAAAATATAAAACTAAGAATGCAAAAAAGGATCAAAACTACTCTCAGAGCGCTGATCCTAGTGAAATAGATTTTGATCACTTAAATAAGATATTTTATGTTGAAGTTACGTTAAATTGATCTTAACAATACTCAAATATAACCCAATTAATTAACCATAATAAAGAAAAAAAGATCAAACCTTATAAGAAACTTTTTAGATATTATACCTGTTTGAATTAATGTTAAAGCTACTTTAATTTTTTACTTTATTCGCATTTCATAAGTATATAAGTAGGTAAAGCGTTGAGGAGAGCCAAAAGCACGTTCAGCGGTATTTTTCTGTAAAAATGAGATAATCTCCTTAACATATTTACCTCGACTTGCGTAAAAGTACTTCTCTACTGTATTTTTAAACAGATCCAAAAAGTATTTTATTCTAACTTGTGTGTAAACGTGGTATCATATATTGTGGTAATTAAGTAGGATCGATCAATAGATGGAGGTAGTTTGTAATTAATTGAAGTGCATAATTGTTGGAGGTAATTGATGAGATGTGAGTTGAAGTGTTGAACGAGGGTGTGAACGAATGAGTATGGAGGGAAGCCTAATATTATTATCCTCATAATATCAATCGGGATCGCTTGCACGCATCAAACTCGAAACTATACATATTTATGTCTTTATTGATGCAAACACATCATCTAGTCATTTCAGTGCATCACCCCCTACCATGTGTCCATGTTTAATTTTTTTGTGTTCAAATTATAATTAATTTATTAAATGATTAACATTTAGGACAATGATAAGCACTTGAATCCTCCACTGATCTTCTCCCTACTATATTAAGCCATTAGGCTGATATCCCTTGCTGTTTTTAAAATTATATATATGGTAACTTAACTACTCAAAAATATAAATTTCTTTAATTTCAGATATCCATTAAGAATATTATTAGGAAAAAATAATTTACTCTTAAAAAAACCAAAAATTCCTTGAAAAGTGTAGAAACATGTCTTATAATTTTAAACTGAAGAAATTCGTGCAAGAGAAGAACGAGCATGTGCACTAACGTAAGATCATTTATATTTATCTACACCTATTATGTTTCTTCCATGTGGATGATTATCAAGTATTAATATAGATAAATGAAATGAAGATATGAAATATATAAATCTCTTATAATAATATGAAAAAAATGATAATTTTAGTCTAGTTATTCTAGTAATTAGTTGCATAATTAGATGTGTTGATTCATTATTGATCTTTGCATGAAATTTAAAATGAATTGTTCTTAGAGGTTTTTTTATATATATGGATTGATATTAATAGATTAAAAATAGTGGTATATTATTTTAGAAATAACCCCAAGATCCGATAGGAGTGAAATGTTCGAGAAGTAAGAGTCCCATCAAACTCAATCATATATTAAGAACGCTCATTGATAGATCCTATTGAAAATCATGCGCTTCATTTAATAATTAATAATATATGGACTTTATTCTTATTCATTATTATTATTATTCTCCTTTTTCCATTTCTGTCGGTCTCCATAGTGTGAACGTACAAACAAACAGTGATCCCCAGATAAATAATTGGGTCCGTTTGGGAACGCGGTAGAGAAGTACTTTTACGGAAGTCGAGGTAAATATATGGAGGAGATTTTCTCGTTTTGTGGAAAAACACTGTTGAACGTATTTTTGGGGAGTCTATAAGCTCCTTGCAATCTAGCTAGCCATAGGTTTCCCCTATCTGTTGAGCATGAGCGGACCTACTTGGTCCCCACCGGGTGCAGCCGCACCCCCTGACTTCCAGAAAATTAGGTATATATTAGTACTATGTGATTTATTTTGCACCCACTCATTTGTTAATTTTGAACCCACTGAATTTTTACTCAAATTCTTCTCAAAAGATATTAAGAATAAGTCTCATTTATCTCCTCAAAAAACAGTTT